>QVNW01002682.1:0-30612 GCA_014825475.1 Pseudomyrmex flavicornis
ATCATATCCGTGGTCATCGCGGAATCATGCCTTCTGCTACACGTAGCAAAGCTGCTACCGAAGGAACCGCCACCCATAGAACCAGGCGATCCGGCTGTTCCACCTGGAACATCCAGGTAATTGCCTTGAAACGCTTTGTCTGGTCGTTCGACATTACCCCGCTCGGCAAAAGAGGGTACAAAGTGCGAAAATAGTGACTCACTTAGTGAGGTACCCAGTTGACTATAGCCGTTCATAGCTGGGATTTGCATCGACTGCATCGGCTGCAATTGCGGCTGCAGCTGTAATCAAGAATATGTAATACTTGCGATGATTTGATATCGCAACCATTACGATATCGTGGATACAGAAATGTAGCGCTGCGACTCGAAGTTTGGACAGTTTATCTTCATCATATATTACATATATATATTATAAAATCTTTTAGAGTAAAAGATTCTTTCTTATTTCTAGCATAAAAAACTTACCGATTGACAATGACTGTACGATAGCTGCGACTGTTGCAGACTCCATGCGCTGCAATAAAAAAGAAAAACATACTTTTTTTTTATTCAAAGTATAAGTAACTTGTAATTAAAGAATTTAGAAAAGAATGATAACAATGAAGTAAGTTTCATCTAAAGGAATTTTTTCTAAAATAATCTAGACATTACTGGAAATATAGAGAGCGATTAACAAACAACTGTCACATATATTCACGTGATATTTGAAAATACGAATACCTCGTGTCATACCGCGTGTACGCGGTAGGGGCGTATGAAGGGGGCGAATGTCCAAAAATGTTCTTAGGTGCCAAATGCACGTGAGTTGTCGAAAATGGATCGCCGAAGAACGATTTGTGATACGGCGCGTTTCTGTAAGGACGCTTCATTCGTCTTCGTCTCCGATAATTGCCATTTTCGAACATATCTTCGTAATGTGGATCTATGATGCGTAGACAATATGTTTTGTATAAATATCCATTGCTCTCTCTTCAGAAAATTTGATGTTGCAAAAATATATAAATTATAAGAATGATAAGAATTTTGTTTTATCAGAAAAAATTTAGAGCCTTTTTACGTGTATAGCAGAAGGCATGATTCCGCGATGACCACGGATATGATACCCAGATGCTATTGGCCAGAGAGTAAGCTGATTTTGACTTATAAAAGAAGAAAACTATTTTACTTCACATAAAAGTTTAAAAGTTTTAAACAGTAAAATCTTCTTTTATTCTTTCAGAATAATTAATTATATATTAAGATTTGAGTAGTATTTATAAATCAGATTTTTTATAATTTTTATCAACAAATCGATGGAATGCACAATAAATTGTCGGCAGAGATAATATCGACTTACCAAGTGTCCAGAAGTTGCCTTTCCTCTCGCCACCACCTTCTCGGGGCACCTTGACGAAGCACTCGTTTAGAGACAAGTTGTGTCTGATAGAATTTTGCCATCCCTTCTTGTTCTTCTCAAAATACGGAAACTTGGCGGTAATATAGGCATAGATCTCGCTGAGAGTTGCCCTCTTCTGCGCGCTGTGCTGAATCGCCATGGCGATCAACGCGACGTAGCTGAAGGGCGGTTTGCTGTTGGCGGCGGTAGTATTGCTGTTGGTGCCATTAGCATTGTTCGTGCCGGACACGGTTGTGATCGCGGAGCCGTCCGTCGCGGCCGCGGTGGGCGTGGAGGGTGCGGACGGTGTAGGGGGATTGCTATTGGTGGTGCTGTGGAGAGCGCCCACCGGCGACGATCCCTTTTCGTCCAGATGATGGTGCGTCGAACCGGCGGTGGCGGCGGTGGTGGTGGAGTGCATGGAAACCACGGAGTTAGGGCTGTGCAGACTGTGATGGGGATGGTGATGGTGATGATGATGGCTCAGGGAAGCGTGCTGCGACGTTAACCCGCGACTCAGCCCGGAAACCGACGAGTCGACGTTTTTCGACGTGCCACCGATGCAGCTACTTTGCAGCTCGAAACCGCTTACTGCGAATCGACAAGAAACTCCATTTCTATTTATTGTGTATAATTTGCACATCTTAAAAACTGTTTTCTAGTTCTTTTTTTATAGAAAATAGTTTCTTTATTGTTTATATAAAGTTTTTCGCGTGCGCGTTACTCAAATATTATTAGTCTTTTCTTCTTATGTTACAAGACAGAAGTAAATTTTTCTATATGTGAAACTTGTATAACTCTTGATTTATGATTCAACATATATACTTTCAGTTTGTAAGGAAAGTTGAGACGAGCAAACAACAATTTCCGAGATAACGATCGGATTTACTCCGAGAACATGGACAATGGGGCAACAGCAATTCGCTGTCTTTTGTCATCGATCGGTCGATCCGTGCGCAAGTAAACGCGCGTAGCGCGTTTCCCAGAAATCTCGTCCGGACAAAACAATTAACCTATTTAAGAGGAACTTGTACCTCTCTTGGACACCCGAGGCCTATATGGGTTTTATGTTTAGTGCTATGGAGTCGATATATGAAGCGATAAACCACGAGCGAGAGAGAAAAGCGATCTTGTGCGCGCCGTAGCGATACTCCGAGATATAATTGCTCCTTAAATTGATCCCTTAAGCAAGCGCAAGTTTACGAATGTTTACACGTTGCGACTTTTTACTCAGAAAAAAGTTTTTGATTACGTGTAAATAGACGTAGTACAAAATCTCTGTTTGATTAATATCATATTTACAGTAATAATACATACAACATATAGCACAGCATTTATTTCGCTGAGGATTCAAACTTTAATTGTCCATACAAACTGCATTATTTACACATATTGAGATATGTATGAGACAAGCTTAAAGAAATATAAAAGAATACAATATACAAGTGCAGAATTCTGATAACTAACGCTAAATTGTCTTCCACAATGCACAGGTTTCATTAAAAACATTACAATAATTTGTGTTTTTTTTACGATACAATATAAAATCGCAAAACGAGAGAGTCGGAAGTGCGCGTGTGCTGCACACAAACTAGAGAGAGAGAGAGAGAGAGAGAGAGAGAAAGAGAGAGAGAGAGGGAGGATGGGCGAATGCATCGGTGCCCCGCGGCACGTGTAACTGGAACTGGATGTAACTGGACACCAATAACTTACGTGCGCGCCGCGGGCGAAATAGGGAAGAGAAAGAAAAAGAAAAACGGGGATAAAAGCGAATGAACCTGAGGCGAAACAAAATGTGGAAGGATGAAAGTCGGCTCTGATTGGCTGGTTGACGGAAATTTGTCCATATATAATATACGTTAACAAAACGTCATAACTTTAATGACACATTAGTGTAGCATATAACGGTCAATAAAAACGACGCAACTTTGTTTTTGTTTTCGACTTCGAGAATTAAGTCTATTTAAACAGACTTAAGTCTATTATGGATTTATAATTTTCCATAAGTATCACAAACTCCGCATTATAAATGCTTTCTTTATAATAAATATAAATTTAAACACTATGTAAAAAAAATATTTATTACATAAGTCTACGTTATTGTTTTCTAGTTCTGTTGTTTGCGAGAGAAAATTTGATTGTTACGAAATGAAATGCGGAACACGGAACAGATCATAGAAGTTATACGGTCGAAGAGTAAGTCCGCGGTTTTAACACCTCTATGTAATTGACATCTTACTACAAGTCGTTAACCGCGGACATTAACGGCCGCTACAAATTGCTTTGCACACGCGTAAAACACGAAGGAGAAATTATCAAGGTACAAGATGACGATTGCAAAGAAATCAAAGAAAATGGACCAAAAGTATTATATATCTTGTCAAGTTTCTTCGTTGTAGTAAGAATTTGTGGATGCAAAACTATTTCTCACTTACTGACAATTGCTTTTACAAACAACAAAAGAAATGCAAGATATGTATACATTTTCCTCTTTTTATAATTTTCAAGTACAATTATAAACTTATCATTTTAAACATATATAAAAAATAAAAATAATATATCATAAAAAATTATGAGCAAATTCTAATTGAAAAAATATAATAAGCTTAATAATAATGTAGTGTATTAATATGCATTACATGATTTTATTAAATTTCAACCAATCAAAAAAACAAATAATGAATAAAATATTCTAAAAAACAACTGAAACATTTATCTTTTTAATTTTAAGCAATTTTACTTTTTTTAAGTCTCTCTAACGATGAGCAACATATAAGACATATAAATCGTATACATTTATTCAGAAGTAAAGCGATACTGTAACTGAAAATAGTTTATGATGCTCGCGATAAGTTCTCGGAAATACAATGATCGGTCGTGACAAAAGTCAAACGTATATCTCGATCCGTTATACGAGATATATATGTTATGTATCTACTACATCGCCGTATGAGTTCGATGATACTGTTACCGGTTCGTGAAAACGCGAACACGTGCTCCAGGCTAGAAGATGGATTCGCCAAACAAGATGTCCGTGTCCGACACGAACACTGGGGTGTAAAATTTCCCGGTATATCGTACAGCAGGCCTCGTCCTGGCCAAAGAGTGTTGTGGAAACAAGAATACGCACCGTATCGGGACGTGTTCACGCATCGCCGACACGACGATCGATTGGAGATGATCTCACGTATGTCATGTACAAGCTATACGCGCTTCGCGCTTTTCGGATGACGCGGATTGACTCTGCGCAAGCTCAGCATAAAGTTAATCGGTCAACGAAATCAGAAACGTAAGCATGACGTGGATCCGTAATTCGTAATAGCCAAATATATTGACAAACTTTGGAAATTTACGCTGAATTTATTGAATGATTAAAGTAAAACAAATGAGTTATTTACTTAATTGTTCTTATGCTAAGAGATCTCAAAACGGTTAAAGATATAAGATGAACAACATTAAATTATCAACTAGTGAACGCATTAAATATTTGACATTTTCTCTCTGTCAAATAATATCTTATTCACATAATTTATCAAATTTTAGAAATACAATATTATAATACATTATAAATGTAAAATATAAGAATTATTATTATAAATATAAAAAAATATATATTACTATTATTATAAATATAAGAATTATAATTATTTCATATATTATCAAAAACACTCATTTTTTAAATTTATTTTATAAAATTATATATTATATGATGTATTTTCTATATATCTTTGTCATACACAAAACTATATAGCTACTTTTGAAACTATCACGGTTTCTATTTTTTCTTCAATTATACGTTAATTAATATTATCATTTATTTTTCAGCTATTTTAGCGTTACATAATAATATTAAAGCACACAAGATTGTATTCTACGCGTATTTATCTCTGAGGGTTACATTGACATTAGTTTCTCTCCTTCCTTCCCACTCGAAAATAGAATTTTTCCGTCGCAAAACAGGAATGCACGTATTCTCTATCGTCGTGAGCGAATACAAATTTCAGAAATTTTTTAGAAGACCGAGAGGAGAGAGAGAAATAGAGAGGAGGAAGGGGGGGAAAGAGAGAGAGAGAGAGAGATTTTAATGTAGCGACACGTATCTCTCTTTTCAAATCCTGCTGCTACCGGGGAGTGTACAATTTTCTGCGCAGCGGGAGTTAGGATCATCCTGGTACACACAAGGAGAGACGGTGTTTTGAAAACAAGGAACGCTACCGTACTCGGCTATTGTCATAACATCGATCCGCAATGATCTGATGGCCGCGACAAACTATATTACATGTACATGACAGCTCTTTCTCTCTCTCCAGTCAGAGGAGAATATATAGTCTCTAATACTAATAAACCAAACTCGCCGAACAGTGTAATCGATCTTAACACAGAAAACTGTGCAATATTATTGCTGACAGTCAAAAGTATTGTACAATAAATGATCAAACCGATCGATTCTAATCAAGTATGCGAATTTAATCGTGGAGAATCGTCACATCGTGATTCTGTAATCGAAATCTATAATTGAAAACTTGATTGCAAAAAAGTAGATAAATCAAAATAGAGAATAGGAACAATAAGGTGGAAAAAATTGGCACGCACTGCGAAATTAAATATATCGATAATCTTCAAACTTAAAAAACTGATTTTCGAACAAGCGATGTCAACTTGATATCAACCGGAAGTTCAACGAGAAGGCAATCTCGTGCGCGATATACATATGACGACGCGAAAAGAACGGAAACAACAGACAAGACGTGTAACGCGTAGAAGGTATATCGATTAGCCGAGGGGCAAAGTCGATCTCCGGAGCGAAGGTCATCATCGCTGTCTTCATCGTCGTTGGCTTAAGGCCGACGGTATAGAAAATCGTGGCATTCGCATTCCTGAAATGCTGTTGGGTTGAACGAGGAATCGGCATCCGGCGCCGATAAGCGAAATACAATACGTCGTGACATCACGCTGCTCGCACGGTAAATATAACGAAAGAGATACAGCCATCTCATCTTCGAAGACGTACGATTCCTGAGCTCTTCAACATACGCATCGTCATCGACCATATTTTCCGACAAGCTCATATACGTACAGATATATACAGACAAAACACACAGACAAATATATATATATATATGCATATATTGTGTGATATGTTCTATAAAAACATTAGAATTGACATCCGTCAGAAAAACTCGATTAGATAAGAAATATCAAGATATGACAGAAGTTATTTAAATCAAAATCCTTTTTCGATTGGCATTGCCGCAATCGTACGACGTAAACGATTCCGTGAACTCATTTCACATTGTGCAAATTGCAAGCATGGCGATACACGCGGCGACGGAAAAGCAGCAATTGCATTTTTTTTTTTTTTTCGTATCCCAAATAATCACGTCTCCATATATGAAGGTCGATATTTGCGTAATATTTATTATGTCAGCACGAGGTCTCCTCGGGCTGATCGTCGCATTCCATCTCAAAATTGCGAAACTCCACGCGACTTGCACAACACTTTTGCTCTTGATTTGGATTTTGAAAACGTATCTTCCCTCGATTTCATCAATAAAAAAAAATTTTACCTTTTTGCTGTCATCTTTAATGTTAATGAAGTTTTCAATGAAAAGTACTTCATAAAAAATATCGTGAATGTGTGCTTTTCTCAATACGTCAAGCGATTATTCGATCAATTAAATTAATCAATTTAATTGAAAAATTGAGATGTACAGAGACATTTGTTGTGTCTCTCTCTCTCTCACTCTCTTAAATCCCTGGCGCGCAGTTTCATCGGATCAGGACTATTCGTGAGCGCGGGAGGAGCAGATGTATACCGGGGAGTGTCGTGTAGCAAATCTCCAGTTGCAGTCAGGTGTGTTGGCGAATGGTTTATGACGTTATCGCGATCTTAGTGCCTGCTTGCTCATGCTCTTTGCTAGGTCTCGTCTTCTCTCTCTCTCTCTCTCTCTCTCTCTCTTCCTTCGTGCATGCACAGCTCCTGACGTGTACTACACAGAGCACGCGTTATGTTTCCATTCGTGTGTATGTACGCACGCGTGTACGAATACGCGACAGCATATTTCTCGCTATTGATAGCGGATTATTCGTATACGAGTCACTCGCGCGTGAGATATAAACATTTAGTAAATTGTCGCTGATTAATTCTTTCACAGCTTCAAGAACATTTTTTATCTTAATTTTTTTCCCGAATCATCCATAAATATGTACAAAAATATCCGCAAATATATCTCAGGAAATTTTAGCGATTGTTTTTAACGAAAAGTTTTAATGAACTCGAACTCTCGAGGTTATTTGTCTCAAATTATGGCAACGAAACATTGTCTTCTTCTTGTATTTTTTTCCTCTTCTTGTAATTCATAGTGTTAAAGATTTTTATTTTTATCGATTCCGTCATATCTCTCCGCGTGTGTGTTTGATTACACGTTTAATTAATTCGCTGACTAGCCTTAATTAGAGGGTGCACGCGCGCGTTTGGAATATCACTGGTAATGGGGATTTCGCTACCAGCTAATATGCTGGCAGGATCAAGTGGCGCGGGACGAGGGAAACAAGGGGAGCGAAAAAAACACGTGACCAAGTATCGGAGTACAATTAGGGTTACGAATGCGCTCTAAATACATACAATACTTTTATTAATATCGGATGTGTTGCTAAAAATGTGATCCGAGTTCTTTTTAATTGTGTTCCGAGATGGAACCGCTCCGCATAAAATTGTTTACGTGCAAACAATTTTAATGTCAATATTAACACCAAACAAAAGAAAACGCGCGTTCCAACTAGTTCTACGTAAAAAACAAAAATTAAGAAAACAAAACACAGTAGATTTATACAAAGCATTCGTTATTTAAAACAGTCGGCTAATGAAAGATTTCTTTATCTTTCTCACCATTATGCTTACATATATCGTGGCACTTTGCGTAAAGAGAAATTCAAATCACCGATAAGGGAAGAGGGAAAAGGGAGAAAAGAAAGAGAGAGAGAGAGAGAGAAAGAGAGAGAGAGAGAAAGAAAGAAAAAAGAGACATGAGAGATGATGAGGGTGAAGTCAAATCGGCTCTCGAGGGCTTCGCGGCGGCAGTTCTTGGCTCGCGATAGAAATCCGATACCCCGTCGGCAGCTCACCGTCTTTCTTTCTTTCTTTCGTTCCTCCGCACTCTTTTAAAAACGTCTTACTCGACAGAGACGACAAAAGTGATACATACACACGAGAAGACAAAATAATCAATTGCGTCACGTAAAGTACTGATGTTAATTGCACGAAATTTTATTGCGCTGGTCGAGAGGCAAAAGTTTCCGAGAGGATAATCGCGTCGTCATCATCATCGTGCTAGAGATCAGAGGGGGGGGAGGCCTCGTTGGGAATAAAAGGCAGACTCGCGAAGCCCCCGGGGGCCAGAGGGTCATCTTGGCGACGACGGCCTTATCTCGCGATATCTTCCGCGTGAGCCAATCTCGACCTCAGCGTCGTCGTCGTCACGAGGCAAGAAAAGAGAAAAAACATACGCGCCGACACTCGGACTCGCGCGTTTCTGTTCATTTGACCACGTTTCGAATCGCGCACACAACTCGGGATCTTTCGATTTACGCAATTCACGTTCGCATAAAGAAAAGAGAATAAGTACTTCGACCGTCTCAGATCCGTCTCTGCACTTTCTTCGCTGTTTGATAAATTTATTTTATTGGTTTGATAAATAACAAAAAAAAAGAGCCGATATACTGTTCTTATTCGAAACAATGACGACAGTAAACGCATTTGTATCATATTTTGCAACAATAAATTTGTGGATTCTGAAGAAAAAAAGGTATTTCGCACAGGCGTTATAATTGACATTTCATTGATTAGTCAGGTAAGCTTCTTTGCGCGCAGCCGCGATTGCGAGAAGGAATACAAAAACAAAAGAACGAAGACGAATTATACTTATAACGAGAATATATGTTAGATATTAATATCAAGTAGTCTGATATTTTTTTTAAGGGCTCGACCGGCGTTCTCGCGACTCTGTTCGTCGGTTTCATCAGTTTCTCTCTATCATTCGCACCATGTTTCTCCTTATACACTTCTCTGTCATGCCGACGATTGTCGCGTGTCGTCCATTTCTAATTAATAAACACAGAAATTTAAATAAAGAATATATTGACTGCGCAAATTAGCATAGAAATAATTTTTACAAATATCAAGTGGGTTATTGCCTTTTTACTTGAATACGACACATAATAGAATATACAAAAGATCATTAACCGAGAGTTATCAAATCTTTTCGCGTTCTTAGTTCTTTTAATTTGACTTCATCAGTTTCAAATCTCAACGTATTTATTCCTTGCCAAAGTGTATCGCACATAATACACATCCATCCAGCATTACGCGTCTTATCGTAGAACTTTGGCAACTTCTGTCAATTTCTGTAATGCTGCAGCAAGAAAACGTAACACCGCTCGCGCGATAACGTTCGCGCGCATTACTCGCTTATCGCGAAATTAGCGATTGCTCGAAACCGATTATCCTCTTGTTTACTACGAACCCCGTTTGTTTTGCAAAATATACAACGATTACATTCGTGACCTGATTTCAAAGTAAATAAACAGGGTCACCGATCTACACTTTTCTCAATAAATGAATTAATTGCAAGATTCAAGTGTTTATTTGTGTTTGAAAAATATATAATCTATAGATTATGACGCGACAAACGTGTAAAAAAAAAAAAAAAAAAAAAAAAAAAAACCTGCAAAAAAATGGCGTAAGAGTACATTTAAATTTGCAAACATAAGTAATAATATAAATGCGTCCTTTCGTCTCTCTTTCTCTCTCAATAGCTCACATTTTCCTTTAAGAGAAAAATACATTTATATTTTGTTCATGCGTACACAATATCTTTGCAATCTCAAGAAAAACAGTTTCTCGCTTGAACGCGTTTATATTTCCATCATCATAATAGACTATAATATTAACCAGGGCCCGACGCGCAATACTAATTAGATCAGCGTTTAAGCGATAATCAGCTACTCTATAATTAGACGTGTCAGCTATTTCGTACGACTTTATCGTGCGGCCTTTATTGCCACGATAAACTTGCGCCGCGCATAATCGTTGCTAAAAACGACGAACATGCGCATACAAACTTCTATAACAATATATAGAACACGAGCTAGTAACTCGATCGAACGCGCATCACGCGAAACTTCACACAATTGACACATCTATTTTTTGTTTTTTACAAATCAAACGAATTTGCTGCGTGTGTATATTCGACACAAGTTTGAAAAATTGCTATTTTTTGATTGTAAGAAAATTGCATATCGTTATAAATGTCCTTGTTGGGTCTTTGGCGTATTTTCTCTTCGCACATATTTCACCCTGTCATCTAATAAATATAATACTATTATATTTATCTATAAAATTTGAATATATTTTAATTAAAACTAATTTCGTTATTGTATATTACATTTAAAATTTTGATGTCTATTAAAGTTAATATCAACTTTTCATCTAATATTAAATCCAATACCAGACACGTAATACTATCTTTTATCAAGTATTAAATTTAATACTAAATTTAATAGTTTTAAGTGATCGGCATATAAGCGAATGGGGAACATCAATATATTTAATCTACAACGCGAGAAATTATTGCAAGTTTTCTTTCATCTCTTGATCCTTCGCGAATGATCTTTTGCGTATACACCCTCTTCCGATAAATTTATCTCGAACTCGCTCTCAAAATTATTATTTTTCGACGATACGCGTAATCTCTACGCATCTGCAACACAGAAGAACAACGATAGTCCCGGTCTAAGATTTCACCGCTGTAAGGAATCAAAACCCAGGCGACGAGAAGTTCATGTCGGCGAAGCCGCCGGGCGTATACCTACTTATTTATCGCGTCCTATCTATCTCGGCCTATCTATTTATGCGGACATTCAGCGATTAGCTGAAATAATAAAATCTCGTAATACGAGATCCCGATGACGAAAGAGAGCTTGACTGTTATCATTTTCTCTCTTACACTCGATCTCCTTCTTCTTTCTATTATCCTTTCTGTAAATGTTCCTTGCCGACCGACTCAGCGATCGCGTACGGAAACACGAGCCAGAAAGGGGCGATCGTATACCAGGGCGATAGTCGACCATTGTCGAGAAAGGAACCGTGTCAAGAAGCAGTCACGATGTCTCGTCGGAAACGAAGAATGAAAAGAATGCGCGTTCGTATTATACGCGATAACAACAGTAAGTTATTCTTTCGATCACGAAGACGAACGGAATATAACGTTGGGGGGTCGAACGTACTATAATTTTAAATCGTATATGCGTTTTTCGTCACCGCCGTTTCGTCAAACATACCATCGGGAGGTATTTGTACCGGAATTAGGAGCGCGCCGTCGACGACTCGATTTCGAAGAGGACTATAATCGCACGAGAGAATGTGTGACTAAACGCCGCGAGGAAAGATCGCGGCTCCTCACGCGTGCACAGGCCTCTCGCGATATATCACTCTCTCTGTCTCTTCTTCTTCCCTCGCGTAAAGACCTCCCTCACGACGCCGACGACGACGACAACGACGACGAGACGACACTTTCTCGGGTGCGCGAGATTACGGTTTTGTATTATTAGAACGTGTGGCCTTTAGTAACAACCCGCGCGCGTCTTCTTTCCGCCGAGACTGCCTCTCAAATTGGAAAATTTGTATTCGAATACTATTTCTCTCGCTACTTTATCTTTCACTCGGCAAATCAATTACGGAATTAATTGAAGAGTCTTTCACATATGTTTGTTGCCGACAATTGTACAATTTTTACCAGAGCGCGACGCATATTTGATTCTGATGAATTTCCGCTTAATAAAACTGAGCGACTTGGCTTGAATTTGGCTTTCAAGATATATATTGGAATAATGTAAGACATACCTTGATGAAGTGACGGTAGAGGTGACGGCGGCGAGAGCTGAAATGGCTCCTGTTTGATCTTCAAGGAATGAACGTCATCTATGACGACGAGTCCTGCGGTGTTCAGGTTGCCATTTCCTTGCTGCAGCTCCTAAAAATGTTTCCGACTTGAAAGATAAATCGTTTTCGTCGTTTGTTTGTTTGTTTGTTTTTTTATTGTTGCGTATAAAACACACGTCAAACTCAAGACACAATATTTTTGTTTTTACATAATTCAGAGTTTACACAATAATATAATTCTATCACGGTATCCGCATTATTCATGTCGCTAGACTTTGTGCGTATATATATTTTTCTGAATGTACGATGAGTAATCATTTCTTTCGTATTATAGTGTAACAATAAATAATTGATATCATGTGTGATGACACGTGAGGTCATTTTATATACAAACATTATACGGTCACGCGCGCATACGTACGCAGAAATCTCGTCACATTTTGAAACTTATTAGCACTAGATACAAAAGTATAAATTTACTTGTCACTTGCAAATAAATACATCAAAATTGTGTGTAACATAGAAGCAACGTGTGCGAACATATGTGACGAATTGGAAACTATATCTTGCGAGAAGAGCGGAAAGCTTGCGTAGCGCGCGCAGCATAAATCTTCTATAAAGTACGACGACATCGCCGAAACGCAAATTCAGTTCATCTTAAAATATAGTAGAATTCAAATGACGAGGGTAAACGAACTGAGAAATCGCCGACGTAAGCGGAAATAAAGAATATTTTTCCGCGAAGGAACCAGAAAAGAAAAAGAGAGAAATAAAGAGAGACACGACAAGCCAAAAGACTTTTGGCTTGATGTTCTTGCGATGTTTGAAGTGCCGTCACCGGAAGCTTACAAACACCGACTCGGTGTTGTGACATCGTATTATGCTGGAGCAAAACTTACGATCTCGCTAGATCGTTAATTTGCGATCCGGTTTTACGAGACTCCTAGGTCACTTTGCGAATCATCAAGTAGACGGTATTGCTCTTTATATGAATTTCGGTATTGCTCTCTTTCAAATGTCGGCCAATAGTTGATCAAAGACACAGAAACAAATGATCGTCTCCCTTTCCCCCCAATATGTTTAAATATATATTCTAGAAGAGATAAAAGACGAGATAAAGGAAGAAATGTAGAGAATAAGAAAGAGAAAAGTATATACACGATACAGATAATTTAACAAGTTTTATATGTAACAAGTTTCATGTAAGGATATTTGCGTTTTAAAATTACAAATAGCGGATAATTATCATATACTGATAAAAAAAAGAAAAAAAATAGCTTGCGATTTGCAAATATAGTTTATTATGATAATTTGGTCCGAGCCAAAAATAACATAAAAACAAATCTTATCATTTCTGGTTGAAGTTTGCAAATTTGTTAATCTTCATGTATATTACATATTGATTTTTGCGTGGATACTCTCGTGGTAAATTACGAGAGATCGACACGGATCAACGATCAGAAAAGTGCATTTTATTATCGCTTTGATACGAGCGTGTTAATTTTTTTGACCATGACAAATTTGTCGAAAACAAATAAAAAAAAGTGTAAAACGCGTATTGACAGCTTTACCGAAAACTTCGTATTAAGTTGGCTTATAAAATTGGTCAATAACATCAATCTCAATTTTTGTGTACTTGATGAATGAGCAAATAATCTAAATAATGTCTCCGATAGACGAAAATTCAACAGTCTATTTTATTATGTTTAATTTCTTCGTTAAAATCTTTGAAAACGCGATTAAACAGTATGTTAACCGGTCAATAATTAGAGCTGCGATCGATTTTTGAGCTCGTGTTCGCGAAGTCGATTATGACTTCCGATTAATCAATAAAATGACGATAACCCACTTTTATTAATCCATTCAGCGATCACGACGGAAAGAAATAATGTATTACAAGCAACGCGATGTTACATATTGATGATAATAAAATTTATCAATATTTTATTCAGCAAATCGGGAAACGCATCAAGAAAAAGTGAGAGTTCTATTTACACAATTGTTTTTTTTTCACATTCTTTCCTTTATTCTTATTGCAAAAGAAATATTTGCTAATTTAAGTGTAAAAAACTGAACGAATAGTAACTTCAACAAGATACACAGACCGTCGTTAGGATGAGCTCTGAGATTTTGTGCAAAATTATATCGAGAAATAGATCTTTGCGCAAAAACATCTCGCCGAGTCGTTGTGAAATTTTCGAGATCACGACCTCCGACTCTTTTTTTTTTTGTTTCTCTGTTGAAAGATAACGAAGAGCGTATATGTCAAGCCCGTCTCTCTTGCGTCGGTACCGCGAGACGAAAAAGACATCCGATTTAAAAAATCATTTAATAACCAACAGAGTGATGTGTATAATAGATTTTTGTTTACTTTGTCGAGAAGATCACTCCTAAAACTATCATTTGCATACACACAAAATAAAATAGCAATGCTTTTCATGTTAGATATATCATGTGTGCAAATTTATATTTCTTTTATTATATATCTGTAAAAATTCATAAATCTGTAAAACTCAATTGTTTTCAGTGATAACAATAAGAATTGCACTATAATAAGATGAAGAAATTATAATCAATAAGTTCGTTCAATTCGTGTTCTTACAAAGTTTCTTTGAACAAAAATATATTGCAAATATATGCGAATGGGTTTCCAACTTACCCCAGAAACAGGTACGATGTGCGATACCATTCTGGACCTGTCCACGGACGTGTAATTCATAAAGGCGTCGGCCGTCGTCACTACATTTACACGATGCTGCTGTTGCTGCAACTCCTCCCAATTACTGATCGAGCTCTCCACAATTGCAACTGCCGACGGAAACTGTGCGATCCTCCGATTAAAAAAAATCTTCCCGAGATAACGTTCCGCGCGGGAATTCCCAAACTTTGATTTCACTGACACTATTTCAAGTCAAGTAATCGTTTCTATCTCATGCTTTTCAAATTCCACGAGAAATCAAGCGCGCGAGACACTCGTAAACGACACAAATCACACAAGATCGTACATGTTCGTTTTACAAGCGGCTATAGAACTCGTTTTGCTTACGCAGTACAATGAGACAGTACATCGTAGGATTATCTCGCGCGCGTTTCTTCTTATAATCTTCACGCAGATGACGGAACGGAATCTCTCGGCGAGAGGCCAATTTCGAAATACAAAATCTGTAACAGAACAAAAAAAACCACATCACATTCAATCAGCGTTCCCGATAATCTGCGATGAAAAGCTGAATCAGTCATTATGTATCGCAACCGCATGGAATTGGGTCAGCTGACTCATCAAAAATTCCAATACATATATATTTCAAGTGTCAAAATAAAACTTCAATCTACTCTCTCTGTAACGTAATTGATAAGAAATACATCTCCGCATATAGTTTACGTAGATGTTCACAGATTTGATCTGATGAAAATGAACACAAAATATTCAATTATCAAGAGTTTCTCATCTTTCCGAACAATAAATATCTTATTGTGTCGAAGCTACGTATATCTTTGAGATATAACGTGTCGAAAGATACTAAATCGAGTATCAAAGTCGACGAGGAAAGCCGCGGTTACTCCTCGGAAATACGCGACGGATAGAGGAAAAATATATACTCGAAACGATGTTCGGTATCGAAACCCGAGTTCTAATGTGTTTCCAAGTGACAGTGACACACTACTCGGCCGTCGGCCGGCGCACTATTTTCATTAAGAAAAGCGCCGGCACGAGGCGTCGTCCCTGGTAAGTAAGACCGCCGCCGACTGATAGTCTCTCATCTCGGAAGGATGACAAGCGCGCAACAGCTGAGCCACTTAGCGCCCTTAGTGACGACCGAAAACGGCAGGAAAGGGTCTTCGTCTACACAATCTCCCCGGGGACTCATCGGGACTTCCGGCGAAAACGGACGAGGGAACTCGTCGTCGTTGTTGTAAATCGTGCGAAGCAATCAGTGCGGCCGCGGTATTGTTTACGATTTTTCGGTCGTCTCCTGTTTTCTCTTTTTTTTTTGTCACAACAGTTAATTCTAACTAAACGCTTCGTGATATTTCGGCGATTTTTTCAACGAGAGAGATGATTACGTGTTAATGAATGCGCTTTATCATCGTTCATGTAAGTAATTGGGATGGATATATTTATAATCGTGTTGACCGACAGATCGCTTTATGCTTTCTCTCTTGCTCTTCCGATTAGATTATTATGTTTGCTTAAAATGGTGTTACATATTCTCACCAATTCATAATCCGCGATTCCGTTCCGCAACCGAGAGGATTTTGTACAATAAAAGGCACAAGAGAGGTCACAAATGTGTGTGTGCGTGTGATAAAAGAATACACAAACATTCCGCTAAAATCAGTGGATGTTTACGTTTCTCGTAGTCTACTATCAGTGAAACTGGATGTTTACGTTTTCATGAATATATCCTACACCTTCGGTATTTCCAAATGGACTTTTGAATCACATGTTTGTGTGTATACGCACATTTGACAAGTCAATTTCTACATAACATACATAGAACAGTGATAATTACATACAAATATTAATAAAACACACGCGAATATAATATGCACATAGATATTCTATATATCTGCCACGCGGACGCGTTAATCGTGTCAATTACTATTTTCAACATAACGAGGAAAATCTTGGGCTTATCTTTCGATCGCGCGCGCAGAACGAAGAAGTAATATTTATCTCGCTTTGTTTAGTAAACACTGTGTGGTATCCCGGGTGGTGGTGTCTCTAAAAATCATCGTTTGTTTTTAAGATAGTCTCAAAAGTGTTGTACGAAAAATTCTTTCCGACGGCACGCGAGTGGCGGATTTGCCCGCTTCCTCGTTCGTTCGATGCTCGGTTTTACGAGCGCGATAAAGCGGATTTTCATTCATTGCGTTTCTCTCATAGCGTCGGCGCGCTACTCTTTTTCTCTCTCTCGTCGCCTGCGCGCCAACACGTACATATAATAATGCAATCGAGATTTCTTAAGTACGTTATTATTTCTCACTTCTACCTCGTATTGCCGATTACAGACTGATTGATTATTGAGATTAACGTAATCAATTGTTAGTGCAAACAACTGTAATATCAATTGTAATACATTGTAGCATCGATTCTTGTTAAAACGATTCCGCCTGTTCATTTTTCGAGACACAGAGCGCTAACGAAACTTCTCAGCAAAAGACTCTACATACAATGTGTCACGCGATCTAGCAAATTCCCAGAAACGTTCCACAGCGTTTCCAATCTGTATGACATATGTGTAACGTAATGTCTCTTGCTCGAAAGCTTTCCAATAGCGATATAGTTTGTACGTTTCACGTGTAATACAGGAATTTGCGTCTACCGAAGATACATAGCTTTCTACACACTAACGTATTTGTTACTGTCGATATTTGTGATCTATGTCTCCGAAAAAATTGAATCAAATTCCACTCACGCTGACTGGAGGGTTAAAACAGCTGCAGGAATGCTCGTGGAAAAATTAACTCGAATGAAGTCCCTATATCGATATCATCTTACGTCGCGCGAGATGTTAGCTCAGTGATGTTTGTATTCGATATCACGTGATATACAAGAAGTCACAATGTGAAGACAATCTTTTCACGGTTGATTACATTCAACTGTCATCCAGCTAATAAACTAACAGAATCGCAACCGTTCTATTTTTCTTAGCCTTACGAGCGGAGTTTATTCTTTGTGTGAATCCCTCGAGTGATACTTAAATTCAATTCTCTTTTTTATACGGGCAAAGAAAGCGCTTCGTACAAGTAGTCTAACAGAAATATATAGTCACAATAACGCGATATTTATTGTATCGTTTACCTGCTGAATTTTCTACGGATTATGAGAATCCTTTTAAGTCCCAATCACTCCCTGTGTGTTCACTGAAGATGTGCCGTTCTCTCTTTTTCTCTCTCTGTGATGTATTCAATAACTACTGAATCCGCACGCGCGGAAATCTTTCGGACGCGGAGTCCAATGGACCGTCGCGAAAAACAAACGCGCGAGAGCGTTGCAGAACGAAAACCGAGCCGAGAGTCGAGATCGACACTGGGCAGCGAGCGAAAGAGACGCAACCGGATCGGCGGCGACCAGTTCGCGCCCGCGCGTGTGCGACGTGAAGGTAGGCGGAGACGTTCGCGTTTGCAGCTTCAGACCGCCCTCTTCGGCACGATCGGCCAACCACGGACATAAAGAAGTTATTGTACCTTCGCGTATTCGCATCTTTGCGTACGGTCGCATGCCGGATCGAACTTCATCCGCGAAAAAGGGACAGAGAAAAGCGAAATATATTCTTGAAAATACAATTCGCGCAAATTCGGTTGTGTGATATTACATGTCGGTTTGGTGTGTGTCCTTTTTTCACAAAATAAAGATACATACGTGTATTTACATAAATTCATTTGTTAAAAAAAAAGAAAACAAAATAAAGTCTAAAAGATGCAAAGAAAAAAACAATTATTACTAGAATCCACTATATACTAACCTGTAAAATTGAGACAAAGTTTTACATGTGAAGTTGTGTGAAATGTTTACACGCAAATGAAATGCAAGCATTTTGACTGATAAAACGTTTGATATCATTCTGTTAGAAATATTTGATAATATCGAAGCCATTGGAACCAAACAAGATGCTTGTATTGTTTGTGTATTTGCGTGTTCAAATATGATTTTGTGGATAATGTTGCAATTGCATTAATAGAACGTTAGTGCAAACTGTAATACAAATGATCAAATTGCTCTTATCCATACATATACAGTAAAACAAGTGTATGGCTGTTTTTCTATATTGAACTAAAATTAACTGATATTAAAAAATATATATTATACATTTTCGACGGAAATCGATTTCTTAAAAATTCTTTAATTTTTGATATTAAACCTATCAAATTTTGCGCTTAAAGTAATTTCATATACAATCATTGTCAAATCTGTAATTTGCTCTTTTGTCTTTATATGTATATCAAAAATCATTCTATATAATTTGTTCAGAAATATATATGACAGTTTCATATCTGCACCAGTTTTTTGCCAATATACTTAAATACGTCACAACATGACAATTTTTAAAACAATTTCAACAAGTAGTATCTGTGTAATCCGCGAGAGAATCGTGAGACTGAACGTCAGTTACGAAAATTATATAATTACGCTTACGTCGCACTTTGCGAGGCGCATTAGGCAACAATTGTTTTGCTCGATCGCTTAAAATTGATGTCACTAATTAAGGTCAGGAGAACGAGATCACTTATGAAAATCGCTTATACTGTAAAAAATATGGGAGCGTACATATACATAATTGATTATATAGTTGAATTAAATTTCTGATAATGTCACGCAACAATGACAATAATGACAAACAACAAAAGTTTTACAATGTTATATATAATAAAAAACTATTGTATGTTTTATGTAAAAAGCGGAGAAAATAAGATGTAAAATTAAAAGAAATAATCTACAAAAAGGAAAAAGTAGTCACTAAAAATGCGTCTATTATACCAAGCCATTCTGTATATGAAATTTTTAATATATTCGAGACAACGCTGTGTGTGTATGCGCGTGTATACGGATTTTATGATACATTTGTCGCTACAATGTGTGCAGGATAACATATTAAAGGATAGTCCGAACCAGAGAATAACGTGTCCGATAAAAGAAGAAGCTACTCCGATAGCTTCTGAAATGTCGCGTAAACGGATTACCCCGACAGAAAGTGGGGAAAAGAGCGACGCCATGTTGGGGCGGTATCTGCTAGCTGCGCTGTTGTGCGTGATTGGCCGAAAGCTCGTTCCGGAATATTGACTCGACGCGCACTCGCATTCGGTCCGCTTGACTCCACGCGAAGCTTTCGCGAATCGCACCGATAGATATAAAACATACACCAAGCCAGAAAGAAACGTTAAATTGGTCATTTAATGCGAGATGAAGCTTTTGATTTTGCAAACTCGTCATCCTTTCTCAAACCGTGATCACGGACACGATCTCTGATTTTTCTTAATTTCAAGTCAGTTTCTGTACGTGAATATATCGCACGAAATATATATTTGCAAGAAAATAGTGGAAATAGAACGACAATCGATATTTTTATCGCAATATATATGTTGCATTTAATATCTGAAGTATAAAAATAGTTTCCTTTAATATTTTTTGTGGAAAGAACATGTGCGTAAATGTAACGAGCATTGATCTTGCATTTACATGCTGTAGTAAGTGACAACTGTTTGAAATTCTCTCGAAGATTTAAATAAAATGCGTCTTTTTTTGAGAAGTAACATTGGAAGATTTAATTACGACGCATGTGAGAAAAACATGCACACGTATATTATTTTTACAGATAGATAGTCCGAAAAGATGTAAATTTTTTTATAAAAGACGAATAGAAAAGATATGCAGAAACAGATTTTTTTGCGTAATGCATAAATACGCACTTTTTTTTCTCAAATTGCTCGTTTCTGCGGGCGAGATTTTTCATTTGGAAAGAAGCTTCATGGAGATTTTGCGGAAATGACGGATCACGCGAGTTTGGCGACAGGAAGGGAAACAAATGGGAACAACGGTGGTCAAGCGCGGCCGGATATTTTTCAACAGCTGCAATGGCCGAGTGCGCGAATTGTTGATCGAATACTGGGACTTATGGACGCCGATGTTGCTGATATAGCGGGGTATTGTTAACCCGGCACAATGACCGTGTTTAGCAACATCGACCGGCTGGTCGCGTTCAATTGTTCGTATCACCCCCGCCGTTTTGTTCGCTATTGCGTTATCGTCGACAAGTTGGTTGAGAACGATATTTAACCCTTTAAATCTGATTGTCCGGTTCGAAGTTTTTTCTTTATTTGATTGGCGCAATATACATAGAGAAACCGATATTTATTTCATCATCTTTCATGTTCTAAATTCTCGTTTTGAACATATGTGTATATTCATGAAAATAATACTTTTAAGTAAAATAATAAAAAAAATTAGGTTGGACTCGCTTTTTTAAAATTTAATGGTACAATAAAAATGTAACAACATATAATATGCGTACAAACGTAACCGATATATGAACTTTGTTGTTGAACTTTGATTGAATATTACGAAAAAAATTTATATAAATTCCAAGTGCTCAATATTAATAGATATTTCAACTTTTACAACTCGTGTTACGCTCTTATTCCAAGTTATTTTTTAATTGTCAAGATAAGGATCGTGCGTGATCTACTGCATATCAATCCTTCAACAAGAAGCTGAGCAATCATTAAACCATCGATAAAGCAACACAGCTTTTTGTCCTTCGACATACTTAAAGAAGGAGCATGCCCTCTAAAAGAAATACGAGAAGGAGTCCCTGTTTTGATTAGGCAATGTCAAAGCAAACTGGCTCTCTCTTCGGGCTAAACTTGACCTCTCTTTTCCGCTCTTTCTCTCTCGCGTGTTCAGTCTCACCTTTTCGGTTTTACTGCCGTTTTATAACCGTTTGTTTGTCGCGGCGAGGCGAGACAGGAGCGATTACCACGCGGTCACGTTCCGCGCGACGGAACGCTACAGCGGACCGTAGTCGTGACTGGAAGCTCCTCTCATTTCGTATGTTCTTTTGTAACATTTATGTATGTACGATCAATAATTGTTCTACAATATTTTGCACTTTCTTTAGTCAACAGCTTTGCTTGTATAAAATTTTTATAGTGTTTTCTTTATCTGATTGTAGTAAGTAATTAATTTTAGCAGTGTATAATGACATTTTATTAATTTTTGTATAAATTTATCTGTAAACAATATACGCATATGGGTATATATGCGGGACATTGTCTTGTGCAGAGAGAAATCTTGAAAATAAGGACCTAGACACTATGTAAGACACTTTGGAATCCCGTCGTGCGAGCGACGGCTTCATATTTTAGCGTTGCCACGAGGCATAAATGTTTACGTTAAAGCTGACCCGCCGTCGCACAATATTACCCTTTACCGACGACTGACGTTACGTGCACGAGCGCGGGGGCCTTTCGCTGGTTGCCCTCGTAGCCTGCCACCACGATGCGATACCCGGCTCGTAAAAATTCCTTTTCTTTCTCTCTCTTTCTTTCCTACACTCATTCGCGTCAAACGATTGGCAAGAAAACAAATTAATATACAACTCCCTTCACATACGAATAAGTCAATCGAGAGGACTGTGTCGGAAGCATGTTTATCGAAGTCTGAAATTAATTAATTCAACTGTGAAATAAAACCAATTTCAGACTGTATTGCACAAATTTAATATTTCTATAAAATGTAACATAATATATATAAAATAGCAAATGCAATGATGGGGTACAGTAACTCATTTACTTTACACATATAAGACTAAAATTGTTTGTTTTACCAACTCCAATTAACTTGATTGAGTGATAAATTCAACGGAATTATAAATTTATAAAATAATAAATTTATAAATTATAAATTATATTTGTGTGATATATTATTTATTTGTATTGTGCTTATATGTATTAAAATTAATGTAAATAAAATTAACATAAATATTAAGCTTGTACATGCATATTCATCTATATACACCCACACATAATTAATTTATTAAGTCATGTTATACATACGTGAACTTGATACCTAATGCGAGACACAATCTCTTGATTTTTCTATTTACAGTGTATAGCTTTATTATGTGTAAAACAACTGCAAAACGTATATATCATTTAAGATCATTTATAAAAATTGTTGAGTTACACAGCTGTCGATAATCTGACACTGTCAATTGCGATATAATCTTCGGAGGTTTATTCTTCCACAATTTCGAGTATGGAGCGTCATCTGACAAAGTCCGGAGAAAGCAACATTTACCGGCCTAGCTGTTTTCTCGTTTGCCGTAACCTATAAAAAGCTGAGAAAATACGGGCGCTCAGTTCTGCAAGAGCTTGTTGAACCGTTGAACGCAAAATTAACAGGTTTTAAAATGGACGACGAGAGCGATCAGGAGAACACGATTGAGGACGACTACTACACGTTCCTGAATATCTCCCGGAATGTGAGAAAACTACGATCTAATTACAGTGATCTCGTAATTTTACCCGGTTCAAGGGGTAGAGATCGACTCCGAGCTCTCCACGTGACACCTTCGTCTTGTTAACGCTGACGTAACATACCCGATTGTGACAAACAACTTTTCGATTTTTTTACAGCTGATGCAAATTTCCAGTGAAATTTGTGAATTGAGTGCTTAAAAATACAATGTCAGCGTTGTCAAATATATACTTTACCTATTTTCTTCTCGTTCTCTATCTTTTAAGCCTAGATTTTAAAATGTTTATATTGTTATAGAATGTTTCTACAGATAAATGCATAATTGTTTTATTATATATGCAAATAAACACTTATGTATATTACATATATTATTATTTTATAAACTAATTTTTCTTGATTTTTTTCTTTCATAACATCTTTACGCATGATGCAAGTGATGAAACAATTGTGTACACAATTATTTTCTCAATAACTTTTGCTTTTTATATTTCAGGCCAATCCAGAAGATATTAGCAATGCATATCGTAGACAAAGTAGGCTTTATCATCCTGACAAACATACTGATCCAGTCCTTAAAAAGGAAGCGGAAGTTCTTTTCAATCGTACTAAAAAGGCTTATGAAGGTGAAGTAAAACTTTTAATTGATGTATATGTTAAGATTTCTTAAAATATATTTTCAAAATATATATTCAAAAATATATTTTACATGTATTACAATTTTTATGCTTACTGTATAATTGTGTAGAATTTCAAAGATAATTGATATTGTAGTGTTGAGTGATCCACATAAAAGAGCCATTTATGACTCACTGGGAATTCGTGGACTAGAAACAGAAGGATGGGAAATTGTACAGCGTACAAAAACACCTCAAGAGATTAGAGAGGAATATGAAAGACTGGCAAGAGAGAGAGAAGAGAGAAGGTTACAACAAAATACCAATCCTAAAGGCTCTGTAACGGTAAACATCAATGCCACCGATATGTTCAGTAAATACGATGAAGATTACGACGATGGGTAAGATAAATTAAGTCTGAGTTATGATGATAAAATAATTGAATTTAATTATTATGTGTAATTATTAGTGTTATTGGATTGATTAATTCACAAGTTTTTAATTTGCAATACTTAAATAAACCTTTTGCTCTCAGCAATGGATTGTTCTCGCGTATTGAAGTTAGCGGAATGTCATTTACGCAATCTATCGAAGCACCGCTCACTTTAAGAGACACTGTGACTATGTCTGGTCAACTTGGAACTCAAAACGGCACAGGTACCGGATCAATTAATGTCTCGGCAAAACGATTAATATCCTCGAAAGGCTGGGTGGAAGCCGAAGTAGGAGCTGGCAATGGCCCAACATTTTCTCTCAAAGGATTTCGCACATTAACGAAACGACTGTTTTGCAATGGAGCGACAATATTTCAATTTTCATCACATGGCGTGAAAGTTGGTTACGTAGGAAGTAGGTTCGCACAATCATGCACTTGTGAATATTTTATATTGAAGAGTATAATATATATTATTTTTTCAAAGATATCTAAATTAAAAAAAAAAATAACAAGATAAATTTTTTCACAGCTCTTGCTATGCAATTAGATAAGCACACAGTAGGATATCTCACGTATAGAGCTGGCATTCAGGATGCTATGAGCACCATGATCGTAAGAGACACATCTCGATCGTATACGGCTCTCTCTATACATTTCGGGCTTTTACACTCTTTTGCTAGTCTTAATTATACTTATAAAATGGAAGAGAAGCAACTCCAACTTCGTGGTAGCGTTAAGTTAGTATTGTGAAACAACACTTTGTAGTGTAATCCTAATTAAAAGTTTTTCATAATCAAGTTTCTATAATTCTTTTATGTATATCTACAGAGTTGGAACGTTTGGTGTATTTCTCGAATATGGTGCGGAAAAGAAAGTTACCAAACACAGCTCAATCTCGGCAGCTGTACGCGTCGGAGTGCCAACTGGTGTTACGTTGAAAATCAGATTAAGTCGCGCCTCGCAGGCATACACGTTTCCCATTCACCTCTGTGACGAGATTCTCCCAGCTCCCATCTTTTACGCCACTGTAGCACCAATAATTACTTGGACGGTTGTTAAAAAACTTGTTATTGATCCTGTTGTGAAAGAGCGAAAGGAACGTGAAAAGGAAAAGCAGAGAGAGCTGAACAAATCCAGGATGCTGGAGAAACAGAGAGAAGCCAAAGCCGCTACCGAATTAATGAAAGAAACTGTTAGCAGGATAAGAGCCGAGGAAGAATCAAAGAAAGGGTTGATTATCACTAAAGCTCTATATGGTCGGTTTGTTTACCCTCAACAAGATCGAAGTACCACGGAAGAGAGCGGGTATAGGGATGAAGTGATAGACGTAACAATTCCTTTGCAGTGTTTAGTTAAAGATTCGAAATTAATTCTTCACAAAGCATCTAAGGTATTTCGTTCTAAACTTTTATATAATTTTAATTATTAATTAATCACACGGCGAGACTTACGATAAAATTTTTTTCCTAAACATCATTTAAATTCGATTCGAAATATCACAACTTGAAATAATAATTAAACGTTGCTACTACAGAGTCAACTGCCTGGATTTTACGATCCATGTGTAGGAGAAGATAAGCAGCTTTTAGTACAATATCTCTTCCATACTCAGACGCATGAATGTCTCATACGAGATGATGCAGCTCTCAGGATACCAGTCTCATGTAAGGATTTACTGGTGGCTTAAAAACAAATTTAATTTATGTATATAATTATTCATTATAATATATATTTTTTCTATCGCTATCTCTATATGTATTTGCGCATATATTTCAGCACATAAAGTGAACACCACCTGACATATGCATTCAACATCAAAACCATCTCGCAGTCGTCATAGTTCCCATCAATGATGAACGTTACTTCAAGATAGATTCCTAGAGGTTTTACTTTTAAAAACGGAAAATATTAAGAGTGTTCATATACATATTGATCTTTATGCTTTGTACATTGATAGTATATTCTCAGTATAAAATGATATAGATTATTTAAAATACGTGTTGTTTGGAGTTAAATATTCTGTAATAAACAAAAATACATTATAGCTTAGTTATACAAAAAAAAATTTAGATATTATATGTATATTATATGTGTGTGATATATATATAAAAACATACATGAACATGGATATGTATATATATACTTTTACATTCATATACATATGCATCATGTATATGTGCACATAATGTACATGATATATTGTTATATGTATTGTCACACATATAATATACATAACATATATTCATGAGACTCAAATTGTTAAATTTTGTTAGCTGCAATCATGCAGATTTTGCTTAAATTCAGATAGTTTGAGAAGAATAAATCCAAACACATGTATTGCCTCTGTAAGAATGTAATGATGTAAACCTATATAAAAAAACAAAAACAAAATAGATTACATTATAAAAAAACAAAATAAAGTTTTGTAGTCGCACGAAAATTATGGATAAATACTGGTTAATGACCGCATAGTTTGATGCAAAGTGCATTTTATTGCATATGAGAAAGAATGTTTGTTAATTATTTGAATCTATTAATCTATATCAATGGTATTAAAGTATTCTAGTGTATCACAATACAACTTGCTTGTACAAAATAAAAATCATTTTGAAAGAAAGAACGTGTATACATATGTAAGAAAACATGTGACTTCGAGAGTGTATGTCTGTTTATATGCGTGCATGTATGTGTGCATATACAGTATACTTTTAAAATAAACCGAGTTTACTAAGTTTGTAATAGCTTCCCATGAAAAGAAATAAAAAACAAAATAGTTAAATTATTAAAATTCTTCTATATTAGATAACATGTTTATTCCTCATTTACATTGTCTATATACTTCGTTATAATATATGTCGATACCGCGCAACGTCATAATAAACTTGTATGTATGTACATATGTGCAATATTTTACATGTCAGATTATAAATGTTTGGAAACATTAAACAAGAATACAAATACAAATGTCATAATAAAAGAATTAGTACATTAATTTTTTCAATACATTCAAGTCGTTATCTTTTTCTTTTATTTGAGACAACAGAGTCCAGGAGCGATCATTTTCTAATCTAAAAGAGCCTTTGTAGCTTTGCGATGTTTCAGAATCATCCCATTCCTATATGCATTAGAATAAGCAGATACTAAGTACAAAAAGTTACATATATTTAATGTAATTAATGTATGTATGATACATGTAATATTTACCTCTGGACTAAGCATAGAAAAATAAAATTGTCCTGATTCTTGTTTATATAAGTGATATATATGACCAGGCTGTTTTACAAAATTACATGCTACATGATGTAATTTCTTATTTTGTTCTGCTTCTAGCAAGATATTCTCAGCTTGTTTTTGCAAAAATTTAATTTGTTCTGCTATTACTTGTAACTTGCCACAAGCAGTGGTTTTTATACAGTTATCTGCCTATAAAACATTTAAGTAATAAAAGTATACTCTTAAAAAAACAACTTATTTAGAAATAGATAATATCATGTATATGTGTTTCTATATACAATCTAAAATCTTATATTATGTTTATATCTTTTATTTTATTACCATTTCAATTTCTGCTGCCAATGTCATTAAATCATGCTGCGTGGATTTAGCTACAGCAGTTGGGTCAATTAGTGGTATATCTTGTGGTATATTGTTTTGTTCTACTAAGACAACTGTTGTAATAAAAACTATTACTATTATTATTATAATACATAATTATATAAATAATCACATAATATACATAAAACTCTTTAAAAAGTCTTCTAAGATATACCTTTATCCATAGTATGCAAATCATCTATTGCATCCATAACTGTCCATTGTGTAAGATTACAGAGGAATACTTGTTTTGCAACTCAAGCTCATGTACACGTACATGAATTTTATGCATATGTGTATCTCCAGAGAGAAGCCTGAGAGCGACCAAGCCCATAAGAGAATGTGTAATCGTTTTGCCGCACCGTAAACCGTAAGTCAGCGCAATGTCCACGGGTGGTGCATATTTGGCGATTACGTAGTCATGTATGTTCACGAGCAACTTGTCGCCCTCGTGTGCACTTTATCCAACATCTCGACGGTGGCTCCATCACCCTCGGATATTAAAATTAAATTCATAAATCTGTTCTGCGAACAGCACAGTTGCGATCTATCGATTGTAACTATTTCGATTATCGATAGATCTGCAGCAATCAACGCAATAAAATCAAAATAAAGAATAAATATAAGGTCTTCCGAGCCATTTGCAAGGCTCGGAAGACCTTATATTTATTCTTAGTTTAGTACTTTCACAAGCCTTAGAGTCTTTATTGTGAAATCAAAACAATTTGAGTTACAAAACTTTAACAGTTTCCAAGATATCGGAGTGATTTTTATTGTTTTGGATATTTTCCAACACAATTGTTTATTCTTTTGAATGTCTATAATAAGAAAACAAAGATCTCGAAATTCATATCCGAATACTTAAAAATCCTTTTTGATAAAAAAATTAAACAGATTATTTAATAGATTATTTAAATATACATAATATATATATAATAATATAAATATATAATAATATAAATATATAATAATATAAATATATAAATAATAATTATATATATATATATATATATATATATAAATATATCACTTACAATAATTAAAATTAAACAACTGTATGTTTTTTACAAAAGTATTTATTAAAAAACTGTGTTAATTTTTTGTAAAAATATATTATTAATTTTTATGACCAGTCACACCTGCATAGAAATTAACACATGTACGTTATATATACATATATTAATAGAGTGTTAGCAATGATTTTTATACAGCCCATATAAAAGCAATAATTAATCATTTAATTTGTACATAAAGTAGTATAATACTAAAAACATTACTTATTTTATATATATATAATTATTGCATTTTTACGTGTTCTTTTAGTTTGAAATAGTCTTGTCTAAAGTTTTCATTCATTAGTTTTCCAACTTTCATTCTAATCCATACAGGTGATAGCAACGTAAATAATTTTTGTAAACTATGAGCCCAATATCCAGTGCTGCTGTCTATTTTGCCAAGAGTGTCAATTGCGTTCCTTGCATAAGTTGTGGCGTCGGGCACAAATATATTTGAAATCTATAACACATAATTATAAAACTATATAACATATAAGATTAAAGTGTCACAAAATTTTAGGAGAAGCGCGAAGTACAGAAAAAATGCATAAAAGTTAATATGTAGCGAAATAACATTGACGCAATACAAATGAGCTTTGCAAAAAATTTTTTTTATAAAGAATTTAGTTATAATAACATGTTATAATATTATTGATATGTGGTGTACCTGAAGTCTCGGGCTAAACGCGTTCATTTTCGTGTTGACAAAAAGTGGCGATAAATGTTGAACAGTTATGCCAAATCTGGAATATTCCGCCCTGAGAGCTGCGGAAAAGTTTTTTATGTACGCCTTTGTAGCGGCGTACACTGTCATTAACGGTAGCGGTTGAAACTCTGATCCGGAAGAGACATTGACGATCGCACCTCGTCCACGTTTTTGCATCTGCTCGAGAACTAGTCGCGTCATTAACGTAGTTGCGCCCACGTTCAACATGATAATATCCCACAGATCTTTCTCCGGGACTTCTCCAACATACATGGGATATTCATACATTTTACCCACGTTGTTGACTGAAAAGGAAATTTTTATTTTACGATACTGTTCAATTATTATCTAATTACATTCAAAAGAAAGTTATTTTATACGATTATATATAAAAAATAACTACAATAATAATAATTTTATAAACATATTAACCACCGTTATTTGCTCGAAATTGACATTTGTTATATTTATTTGTATTTAAAAAACAAATAATCAAAAAGTATCGAAACATCCTAAACTATTTATTGTTTTATAGAATCAATCTTTTTTATCTTTTATATTATTTCTGATTTTGAATCATTTACTTTATAAAGCATTACCTCATTAATACCTCATTAATTTGGAACTAAAAAATTATACGTAGATAGGTATTTGCATACTGGCCAAAAGAACTCAAAAGTTGATAACGGAAAACTTTTTGGCATCAAATATATGCGCAAAATTAACATAATTGTTAACAAAAATAAAAAACAGTTAATATCAAAAATTAACAACACAAAGAGACCAATACGCCGTTATGATCCACGGATGTAGGTGGGATGGAAGCGGTAAAAAAGAACAACCAGAATGTCTTAAAAAACACGGAACGTTTCGATCGTATGTATTTTTTCGATCATCTTCAGCCAAACTA
>QVNW01002683.1:0-15598 GCA_014825475.1 Pseudomyrmex flavicornis
CTAGTCAATTCGCGGAGCATGGTCAAAGCCCGAAATAAGATTTTTAGCATACTTTTCAATGTACGCTGTTGTTGTGACATATTATAGATTAGATTGGGTTAACTTTTTATGGGGAAGGGGTGAGGCTCTGCCCCTTCCCCGCCCACACGTGTACGATAGTATGTGATACTGATAGAGGAAATATTGTATACGTCTAAAATGTCTATTCGGGCTTTGACCGTTGTTCCGCACATTAACCAGTCAATCCTAGAATTTACCTCACTTCGAACTTTAACGCTAACATATACGCTGATATAAAATTACGCAATATTACATTTTATTCTAACAATTGCAAATAATAATACATAAAAAAAATGTGATGAAGGAAAACAGCAATATTGCAGGTGAAAGTTTTATTTTTTTCTTAAAGCTATTGTAAACAGATTGTAAAATCTGTATAATCTAAAACTTTTTGTGATTATTCGCAATGTTTATTTAATTTTCATAATCATTTCTCTTATTTAATCGAAACAAAGACAATTGTCGATGTTCTGGTTTAGTAAGAAGTCTGCATGTATTACTTGGTTGTTTTGCAATACGATCGACTCGTTTGTTTGGTACGCAGGTATAACCAGAACAGATGTTACAGTTATACTAAGAAAATGACACCAGGAAATTTGAAATACGTGCGTAATTTTGTTCTGTTAGTATGGAAAGAGTCGAAATATTTGGGTGTCGGTTATGCATTCTCTAACGAAAACTATAGTTTTGTATGCGTTTACAAGCCAGAAGCAAACATCACAATCGACAGCGAAATCAAATGTAACGTAACTCCGCCCAAAAAGGTAAGAATTAAAATATATAGTTTTGCATTATATATCGTACTTCGCATTTAGTAAAGTGTATAAAACAAAAAAAAAAAGCTCAACATAACATACTAAACAATATAACTATTGAGAGGTAATTAAATATTTTAAATATTATTTTATAACAACAAATATTACATAAAATTATTGAGAAAAAATTTTTTATGCGCTTTATATTCTTGTTTTTTAATATTATTATTATTATTATTATTATTATTATTATTATTATTATTATTATTATACATATTACGCGTATTATTTTATATGTTTGCGCCGTATCCCTAATTTTATCACATCATCAAAACGTTTTTAGAAAAATCTGCATGCCAAATTGTATAACGTTTCATTTTCTGTTCAATGTTTGAAATAAAATCGTGCCCGAAACGAATCCGGAAAATCCGTTCGTAGGAAAGCCGTTTCGTTATTCTATCGGGATTGAAGAAAAGAAGATGTGAATGCATTCACCGGGAGTATTACGGTGCATTAGCATCGCACTTTCTTATGCCGCGGCGGAGCCGAGACGCAGCAGTGATTTTGCCACATGCGCGCACGGCGCGCATTTATTTCACCCTTCGACGAGATCGCATCTCGAAAACGCGAAGAGATGTTATTTTCGAGTGAAATTTTACATTTCGCGCTTGTACGGCGCAACGCGCAGAAATTGTTATAAATCTGCTAATTCGCGATTAAAATAAACAAATCAAATTTTTTTAGCGCGCGCGTGCGCTAGAGATATTTGCGTTGCGTTCCGTGTGATGATAATCGATGAAATTTTCTGCAGCAGAGAACGCACAGGATGGAAATTGTATTAATGGCTTAAAATCACAAGCGATAGATGTACCGTTCAATGACTTTGGAAGAAAAAATTATTTTATACTGGAATATTTCCCTCGAGCACGTTATATAGAAAATATAAAATATGAAAAAAAAATATATATATATCCGAGGTATTGAGCGTATGAACGCACTTTCATGAAGTGTCATACCGTAAATAGGAGAATGCCGCCGCGGCGAGTCTTTTTTTAAATTGATTTAATCGAGTTTCATAAAAAATAAATAAAACAAGCTTTTCAAAAGAGAATTATGTCACACATCGTTTTATGACACAAATGGTTCGGAGTTTTTTGTGCATTTGAGAGATACTTTTTTATCATTTTATATGCGTATAAAAAGACCGTGCGCATTTTCATGGTATGCCGTGACATTTTGTATTAAATTAACGGCAATTAAAATTAATTAAATCTGATCATTTTATACGTGCGGAAGTAAAGTGTGCTTATTTTGTCGCGCCAAATTTTCCAAGTGCAATCGCGTGTTCACACATGATAATGAGACTCGACGTATAATAGTCTATGCGCCCGGCGCGGCTCTGAAAGCCTCGTCACACAGAAGTCCGGTTGTTAACTAATTAATTAGAACCGGTAAAATATAACATTACCCAATACGTGGCGCTCAGTTCGCTGATTTATTTTTTAGTTTGTCTTTGTGAAGATTTACTGGAATATATTCGCTTATCGACTAATTAAATTAGGAAAGATGGTTCGAGCACAAGTAAAGTGCGATACAAGTGACTACAAAAAATATAAAACTATAACTATAAAAAAATATATAAAACTCGCATTTTTATATATTTTTCTTGAATAGTACAAATAAATTAAAGTAATTATACGAGAGAGAGAAAAAATAGATATTTTTTCAAATTAAAACATGCACTTGGTGCAGATAAAATAACGCGTTTTTCTGCTTTACTTAAATTTTGCAATATACTTTCCGAATAACCGGGAAACGAAATAAAACGCGAACGGCGATCAACACATCGATTCTCGTACGGGAGAGAAGTGAGATCGGCATATATTTTAGACACGCGCACGCAATTTCCGCGATAAGACAGATTCGACAGAGAGTCGTGTTAGCAACTTTGATCGCTCAGATGTGTTTGCGAAAATCCGCGCGGCTTACACGCGCAATATCCCGCTTGTCGATGCACGATCTTCGCGCGGGTATATCTCTGGACTCTCTCAAAGACGATCGCGAAGTTTATTCTGTCACTGGAAATAGACGTGATTCATCGAAGTGCTTTCGGAGACATACGCGGTAGATTTGCACGATGACGTACATCTCAGTTTACTCGTTATGTAAAATCTGCCAGTCTCGTAAAAAAAAAAAAAAAACTCTTGATATGAAATCAATATCGAGCGTAATGCTAACAATTGTCTTTCATATATAATACACGGAACAGTTGCAACTCTCTGTGTTTGCTGAATTAAAACATCTAAAAAGTACAAAAGTTCGTGTACTCGAATGTTTTATTTCTCGAAGCTTCAACTTGTACAATTGAGATTTTTTTAGATTTACAATATTCCACGAAATTCTATATTCTATTTCGTAACTATATATGATATATAAGTTACAAAATTTCACATATAGTATAGTTATACAGATTTGTTCGTTATTTCAAACTAAAATTTTTGATCCGCAACACTTTTCGATTGTGAGACCGCGACATCACATTTGATATTTAATCGATATACTCGCGTTGTCAGATATTTCAATCAATATAGCGGCTTGTCGCGACGGAAAACAAAAAATTATTTAGGTCGCAATCTTGTTTTCAACGTACGTCCCTATCGTTACACGGTTAATTGAAATGCGCGAAGTTGCGCGGCAATAAATTTTCCGTTGGGACGCCGAAGGGTACAACGTAACGAATTTAAAGTACAGCCCGATACTAGATACCGTATAGCACAACAGTTTCCGCTTTCGTAAACGCGTTATAAACGTCTATCGACGAGCCAAAAGAGAAAATTAGTTATTCAATCGGTTAAATTAGTTCCCCCACCCCTTCCCCCCGTGATCGGTATAGCAAAATTCGCGGCCATTTCAAATGTAAGATAAGCAGAAACGTGATCGACATCGGTAATAATTATCGATGTATTAAATAATTAAAATCTCTCCTGCGGATCGCGATAATGGAAGAAAGTTCTAGTATTGAATTTATTTTACCGCCCGCGGACAATAACAGTGTGCAAACTCGATATACAATGAACATCGAAAAATATTTTCAATAATAATACATAGTAATTAATTATAATTGCTTTTTTTGTTTCTTATTGATTTCCGATTCTATTTTTCATTCAAAAAACCGGTTCACGATTTTCACACGCTCGCAAAAATCAGTTATCTACTCTTGAGGAAAAAAAAACACACATACCTGGGAATTGATGCGCGTGATCTCGCGTCTCAAAATATCCATGTGCGCGTCCTTGCACTCGGGACAACATTTTTTTTGACAGTGCACGCACAGAGAACAGTAGCTCTTCTCGGAGCAAACGCCGCAACGTTCCATAGTCTGGCCGCTGGTCGGATCCGGCAACTCCCCCGTGATCTCGATATGCAATTCCAGGAATCGTTGTAGTGTCACGTTGGTCGGGAAGGCTTGCACACCCTGTGAACAGCACGGTTGGTATACGATCAGCTCGATTACTCGTTTGTAATGTACCGAGACACGCCGCTTATTTAACGGACCGAAATTGCTACAACGCGCGAATAATGGAGCGTATTAATTATATACACAATGCGCGCGCTTGTGACATTCCTTTATTAATTAACATTATCCGAACATACCATTTGAACTTCGTCTATGAGAGAATGTTATCTATTAAAATGCCGCGTGTGTCATTAAAATGTCACTATGCTTCGAGAAAATTAATATTCCGTTTGATTGACAATTGCATGTGTTTTCAGAGATTCGTTTTCAATTTCCTCTCGAAATGCGGTCGGGTCGTGTGTGCAACTATATAGAGGAGCGATAAACATTTTTTAAATTTTCCAATGCTCGCTGCGTATCAATCACGTTCGATTTGTATGCCGAAAAAACAAATTTGAGCCAGACTCCATTGTCAGAGAACCCAGAATCGAATCAGGCATTCGAAGACACGCCGGCATTAACCCGAAACGTAGAGTACATTCGATTTTAATGAGAAGCGAGCGCATTTCAATTCATCGTTGAATAAAGATGAGCTTACACGAGTGCCACAGTCTGGTGAGGGCGCTTGGAGAAATATTTAATTTGCGCGAAGCGAACGCGCGCTGACCGCACGCGCGATATTTTCTTCTTGCTTGCTATGCATTTTATCGTCCGGCTCTACCGCAAAATATTGAAGACGCAAACGCGATGAAGCGGCGGATAATCGTTAGATAACCGCGCCGTTTTGCGACAAACGAACCGCGACAGCTTGTCAAACAAATCTGCTTTATATTACGTTTCGCGAAAAATAGCAAAAAGATAAATTTCGCTAATCGGCAATGCAATGTGATTTATTTCGACAATTGAATTAGCGTCGGTCTAAAGTCGAATAACTTGTTCTACAATTAAAAAAAAATATTTTTAGTAATTATTTATACATATATTTATATATACAGGGTGAGTTTGATGAAATGGTCATCACGTTTTTTTCGAAAAACATCCGTTATTAAAATGGTAGGGTATTAAGGGAGACTATGGTGACCTTGAATGACCTTTAAAATTTTTTGTGTTTACCTTACCAATCAAAAATTTTTTTTTCTTAGATAGAAAGAGATATTTTTGAGTCACTCTATGTACTCTCAATGAGCTCAATAACTTTTATATCAAAGTATTTTTCGAAAACTCAACTGTTGTCGAGATATAATCAAAATTAGTCAAAATAAAAAATATGGAAAAAAAATCATTTTACTACTATAATAAGCGTTCAAAATGTTCGCTATATTATTCCAGACAATACGTGTAATCATCGTGGAAGGCTTGCTTAAAATAAAAAGAAGAATGAAAGAGCTAGCTTATATTTCAACATTCTATTACTCGAGAAAACACGATGGAAGAATAAAAAATAGGTTTTGCGAAATAACTCTTTCAAGAGTTAGAAGAAATCCCCGACCAAGACTATATAGGCTTTCCACAAAGACTATAGGCATAACATAGTGAACATTTTGAACACTTATTGTAAAAAGATTTTTTCCATATTTTTTAATTTGACTATTTTTGGTTTTTTTTCTCGACAACGGCTGAGTTTTCGAAAAATACTTTAGCTCATTGAGTATTATTGACAGAGTAACTCAAAAGTACTCCTGTCCATTTAAGAAAAAAGAAAAGTTTGATTGGTAAGGTAAAAACGTAAAATTTTAAAGGTCATTCAATGTTACCACACTATGTCTTTCGTAATATCCTACGATTTTGATGATGAGAGTGTTTTTCTTTATCTCTAACGGGTTTTTGAGAAAAACGCTGCTAATCATTTTATCAGACTCACCCTGTATATAATATATACATACATATACACACATAGGATGTCCGGTAATAGCTACGTCACCGCTCGAAAAGTTTTATAAGAAGTCCACTTTGCAATAATTAACAAGTTCTTAATTAATAAATATCTGTGCGAGTGAGTGTGCATTTGACGTGCAAAAGACAGCGTTTTGCTCGCTTACTACGCGCGCGCGGAAACTCTATAGAAAGAGTTAATATAAATATTATGCTTTTTTTGCGTTTAATCATCGTTGGTTATTGATTTTTATATAATACGTGTTTATATATAAGCTCATCTTCTTACCGCGCGCGTAGCAATCATGAAAAAAACCCAACGCTAAACGCTGGACTGTCTCTTTTGTAGATGCAATTACTTATTTGCAAATCTTTATTAATTGAGAACTCGTTAATTATTGCGAACACTCTTACAAAGTGGTGCACTTTTCGACTCAGTATAACTTTATCTGCCGTGCAAGCACTAATACGGTTATTACCTGTATATTATTATAGTAATTACAGTTTGAAGGAAACATGTCAATGACAACTTACTTGATATGGTATACGATGTTCGGCACGACATTCTGGACATTTGACCTGTCGGCGAACGTAGTCGACGAGGCCGTCCATGCACGGCTCCATACAGAAGCTGTGTTGACATGGCAATAGCTTCGGATTTCTGTATCGGTCCAGACATATCGCGCAGGTTAGCAGCTGCTCGAACTGCTCCATGCCTGCAAAAGAAAAGAAAAAACATTTTCAATTTTATTGACGCTTTGTACATTGAAGTGCCGCGAAACGAGATCTCTGTATTATAATATTTACACATTTATTCATGTGTGTAAAACAAATTATGCCGTCACTGTATAAAAATAAACATTTCACATTTTATCGAGAGAGAGAAAGAGAGAGAGAGAGAGAGAGAGACATGACTCTGATGTTACAATAAACTAAATCTAACGATGACAAATATTTAATGCAGAAGTGAGAAATGCATTTCTTGTTGGATGTTACAACGCGCTTTGATATTTTTCATCACGCCTTTGCTTCCACACGTCATAGTTAATAAATAGATTGCTTACAAATACATCAACTTTAACCACTTATAAATTTCCAAGTTTGAATGCTGCCAAAATTTATGTATTATTTATTCAGTTACACGCGCGTTAAGAAACTAAAAAGAAAACAAAACGAAATAAATACTTCAACGCGCGTTAATACAGCGATAAAATTCCACAAAACATTCCGCAACTTGCATCAGAGGAAGAAGAAGTCAGAATTGCAAATAGCATTATTGCGCGTAATATTTTTGTTATATTTCGTTATAAATGTTATCGGGTAAATTATCTCATTAATAACAGGAGTGGGACAATTTTGCGTATAAATAAATTGTATTTATAAACTAATTAATTCGTTAAATCTCACTAATTAACATCTGCACGTAGTGTTTCGTAATTGAATCGCGATGAGTTCATTAAATTTGTGCAACGAGAAGAAATCGCGATTTTTTTTTTCTCGACGATACAGAAGCGTGTAATGCGTTGGATATATATACCGGTAGGTGCCAAGACAATGTCAAGATCTTGCGGAGTCATTGCACTTCTATTTTAAGGCACGATGCATCATCAGCATAAATTTGGTAAAGAGATGGCTGAAGGGGGCAATCTTGTAAACCTTTCGCGACACACACATCGAACTCGATTCGTAACTTAACTCCGCAATTAAATAGCAGTCGACTGCTATCGCCGATCACTTTCAAGTCTTTGAAGTAATTTTATTTCAAAAAATTCAAGGTCTTAAATTAGCTTTTGATCTTTTATTCTAAAAACCTTTATTCTATATTGTAGTATTTTTATCAAAACCAATTGCGCATTGTAAACGTCAAATCTGTTGCGTGTGTGTGTGAAACTATTATAATAATGTGTTATCATACATATAATAATAATAATGTTAACATATACATGACTGTCATATATATATGTATATATAACACGTTATAATACACATAATTAAACATTGGAAGTTAGCCATCACGAAAATAATCACGAAATCTAATGCCGCATTAAATAGTATTATATTGTGTGTGATGTATCACACATGTGGTTACAACGCAGATATTGAAACGAGCAATGATCAAAAACCGTAACAACCATAATAATTATACAAACGTCGCTAATGAGTGGATGATTAGCCGTGCGATCCACAAATTAATTATCGCGTTTACGTGAAGCGCATAGTAAGAGATAATCCCGATTGATGTAAAGCTGATGAATATTGTATGTAATGTGAGAAAGAGGCGGAAACTATTTATGCCTAAACTTGTTAAACATTTAATAGTTAATTAATATGTAACTAATTAAACTGTTAACTGACTACAACTTAACTTATAAACTCAACTGTTTTTTACACGTTCTTTCTCTTTTCACATTGTTTTTATAAGAAAACATGTCAATCAAGTGTTTTTACTTAAATATTATAATTCTAATTGTGAATTCAATCTTGATTCAACATCGAGGTCGCAATCATTTTTATTAATATGAACTATCCAAGAATATTATCTCTAAAAAATAATTAATTTTTATATAATAAAATTTATTCGTAAATTTAATAATTACTGTTCTATAAACAAAAAGTTTGATCAATTTAGTAGTTCAGTTATATTAAAACAGTTATTTAACATTAAAAACAAAATTGACTTTTATACGCACATATATGTATATTTAAATATATATCATATATATATTTAAATATATCATATATATATAAATATATATATGATATATCATATATATATTTATATGATATATATATATATATATATCATATATACATATATTATACTTGTATATATTTAAATATATATCCACAAACATTTTACACTTAATCCAATTTTTTGTAATAAAATTGCAAATGTGAAAGATTTACTCTGGTCAATTCAATTTTCAAAGTTTTACGAGTACGTGACGCGTTGAAGAGAATCTGAGAATTCTATAAAAACTCCAAGAGTCTACATCATCTTGTTCTCTGAACGAGAGGATACTCGATCAATGTCAATTCTAATTCCGCAAAACGTGAACTTATTCCAGATCTGATCTACTCGCAAAGCATCCGGTAGCTTTGAATAACGTCGTGTTGTTTTTTGTCATCAAGATCATATCAAATTGTATGAAAAAAAATAAAAAAGAAAAACTCTCTCAATCGAGCGTTAGCACATTTTTTTAGTATTTTCAAGTATTCTGTTAATTAATTATGTTATTTTACGCGTTAAATTTACATCCAACAAACACACAATTGACTCAAATTGAGCAAATAAAAGCAACACGTTCAATTTAATAGCACTCCATCACAGATGAAACAATACGTGACGTAGAAAAAGACCAGCGCGATGTTCTTCGCGAAGTCTCGCGCGGTGGATAAATTTAAATAACGTCTCGAACACACGTCCACGAACGCACACCCGCGCACGTCAATATATCAAACGCGGAGTGTTCAAAGAGATTGTTCGAAGCGTTAGCGGATATATACGCGTAGCCAGAAGCCGAGCCAAATTCGTTTTGGCTTTCGCAAGTTTCTCTCACGCGGCGCTGACGTTGCTGACGTCGAAGGTCACCAGCACGTCGAGGACCGATCACGCTTCCGAGCCGACACAATGGCAAAAGCTAGTACATTAGGAAGCATTGTTGCCGTTAGACGAACCACTTGTTGGATCTTAAAGCGAACTCGCTCCCTCGCTCCCTCCCTCCCACCGCGCGCGCCACTGGGGTGCAACAGGCGGCGAGCAACGATTGTATTAGCAACTTTCATGGACGTCGTCATGAGGATGAAACGGGATGCTAATTCTGACACTTTGATCACGTGTCAGCCTCGAAACTACATCGAATCCCGACTGCGCAAGATAACTCGTCCAACATTGTTCGAGTCTTTGTTTTCATATTTCGCGCGAGGGATAAATCTCTTTAATTTTCCGAAGAAGAATTCAATGTGTGGCCCAATATAATTCGAGTTTTCATCGCGGAAAATACCATGACTGATCTACGTTTGTCAATAAGATTCTTCGGTGACAACAGCTAACATCGTGACAAAGAAGTTCTCTTTGTTGTTTTTGTTGTTGCTGTCAATAGTTAATTTAGGAATTTTTCTAATATGTATATATATATATTTTTATAATCAATACAAAAGAATTATATATATAGTCGAATATATTTTTACTTCACTTATTTATCAATATTAATTTACGGACGACCGTCTTTATCATTTGAAGCGCAACGAGGGCGGTGGCGCATAATGCGAATTCGGAAATCCCGAGTGTCATGCGTTCGCGGCTGCACGTGGCGCATCATTATTCTCGCGAAGCAAAATAAACAGCTTCGCGAATGATTCAGCTTTTTCCTTTGTCCGCGCGGCAGAATTTCACGGACGTTCTTTTAAAACGGAAATACGTTTAAGTCCTTTTTTCTTTACACACACACACACGCGCGCGCGCACGTATTTATTCACAGATATATAATATAACCGCGAAAGATACGTGGCGTCATTGAATACCTTGATTTTGCGAAAATCTAAATTTATCGTTTTACTACGAAATAGCGCGTCCCGCATTCCTGATCTCTTTCGTTCAATTTTAATTCGGTCTTTGCATATTTATTATTTATTCAAAACATTTTTAAGATACGCGAATATTAATAATTTTTTTGAATGTTAATTTAAATTTCACATGTTGCGATACAAAAATATTGAAAGATTTTTTTTTTATATATTGTTTTAGCTTTTTGATAAAAATATATTTTTAAACCAAATAGTTTACTAAAACATTAACAATTTTTTCAAGTGATTTATTAAAATATTAAAAATTTATTGATATGACTATATGTAAAGTGTTGCGCTTGCGATGTAAAGATAGATTTTACGTATATACGTACTGTAAAGATTTCTAAAGTTAATGACAGTTTTTTTCGTGTGCGCGGATAAATTAATGCACGTAAGCGCGCGCAATCTTGAGTTATCACGGTCGGACATTGCGCCCCTAAATTCGCTAACCTAATGGCCTAACGGTCTAGATCCCGAATGATCATGGGGATCTCTGCCGTGCACCTGTGGCTAATCAACGAATCCTAAATTGCTCAGCGACGTGTCGAATAATTTCTCTAGCTACGATGCGCGGCATGCAATTTGTGTAGCGACTAATGTCTCGTAACCCGCCGAAGTACGCTCGCTGATGCAAACGAAGAAGATAAATCTCCCTAATTTCGCTCAGACAGACAGCGACACTAGAGAACATCACCGTATACACATATCCGTATCATGCCAGCAAAAGATGGAGAGAAACGCTGAAGAGAAAATGTACACACACCTGTTTGTTGTTTAATTAATCAATTTATACACACTACACGTCTTGTCAAACACTTTTGCTTAGATAGAAAACAAATCACACCTTATTTTTAATAATATACATGTTCATTTATGTCAAAGAAACCGTCAAACTAATGATTCGATTTATATTTTTTTTTTTTTTGTTTTGCGCAGAGACAATTGTTATTGTTGCCGCGTGATAATGAAAATTATTGGCTTGAATATAAAAAAAAAAACAAAAAAAAAAACATGAAGCTAAAAAAATTTCCAGCGATCTCTCAATCGAAGTCTTCAATCGTTGACGACATAATGCTAGATGATTTTTTTGCGAGGTAAACTTTTTGCATTAAAAAAAAAAACCGATAGAAAATTAAATAAAATTCAAATACCCATTCAACAAAGTTCCCGTCCAGAGAAAAAAAACACGAACTTATTCGTGCTATATAGTTGCACTTTCACGATGCAGAATATCCGTTGTTGTCGATTCGCCGATGCGTCGTAGACTGATCGCCAATACGATTTTTTTTTGATCCGCAACTCGTTTCCACCCGCACGGCTCGCACGGGCGGTTGTTATCGATCATTCATCCGCGTTTCGCAATTGGCGCCAACGACGATAGACTAGAAATAGTTTGGCAAATGATTTCGAACAAAGAATCGCTCTCGACGAATCGCGATTACTATCTGAAAACGTTATATGCGTTCGAAATCGTCGTCGCGTTTCTGGAGTGTCGGTCGTTCCACACGGGATCCAGCACACTGACACTTCTCGACGTCATCGGACCAGACTTACGCTCGAAACGACGAAGCGAGTCTATACTTAGCCGGGAGGACCTTCGATTTCCGGCGGCGCGTTTTCGGGACGAACAATCTTCAAACAACCGCGGACAAAACGCGAAAAACGCCCGGAAAGTTTTAAATAAAGTCGCGAAAATTCGAGAGAAGCTAATCCCTCGATAATCTTCCGCTAGTTGAGAAAACTAGCATGACTTTTATTTAAGCAAATACAAAAAAAAAAAAAAAAAAAAAACCATTTTGGCAAAAAGTGGTTGACGATTATTATGATAATTAGTTGACGCGATATATTGTTCTCGCCGATTGCATGAAATGACGACACTTTGATAGCCGATTTTCAATTATCCGTTTTATATAGAAACAGAAATGACACGATGTGCGTAACGAGAAGCGTTTAATAATCGTTCCCTCCCCCGTTTAACGTCAGCATTAATATACATACACTTTGTCGGGGACGGATCAACAGGAATTTCTATTCAATCTGCCAGGCGCGAGCCAGATGCAATATACCTGCAGCGAACAACGTTGCGCCAAATGGCGCAAGCGTGTTTGTGCCATACTCTCTTATCAATCGGTATAAATAAACTGCGCGACAGTCACGCGCGAATATTTCGTTCGTTAAATACATTTTTGTTCCTCCAAACAAGTTTTATATCTCTCGTAATGTTTTTTTCTTTTTTCTTTTTTTTTTTTTCGATTTCGTGGTCCATATCAACGTCTAATCCCAATCTAATCGATTGACCATCTCTCCGAAGAAAAAAACCGTCGATCAGACCTTCTCTGTGGGGTCGTTTCCCATTTGTACATAGGACAGATTGAACGGAACTATCGGACCGTGCACATAGGGAAACTCCATTGACGGAAAACATTTCAGCAACCGGAACATCGTATCCGCTCTTTCATTTCCAAATACGTTTCCGTTAAATTCCAGAAAAGTTCACATAAAATGTGACATTCAGTGATCATATTAAATATCGGGAAAAAAAAAAAACGCGGATACAAATAGCAGATATGCGAAAAGATAAACGTCTATTAGAATGCAATTTCTTCACTCATAAACAATTCAATTGAGAATTTTTTTTTTAATCTGACATATGTCAATTTGATTGTTGTTAAAAGAGCTGAATTGATTTGCAAACGTTTTTTCGTCGCAAAATAAGAGAAGGCGGATCGTCTGTACAAAATCCACGTTCGTACGTGAGAGAAATAGCGGTCGACCACCACGACTCCGGATCTATATTTAGATACGCGCGCGTTATCCAGCATCGCTTATTTTCAACGCGAATCTTAGAATAGCGCGCCGACGGACGGCGGGAGCGGTTTATCGACCAGAGCTTTTCTCACGCTGGCAAGACAGTTTTCTGCAGCCGGAATTATCCGATCGGCTTACAAAGTTCACACACTAACCCTTTCCTCTCTCTCTCTCTCTCTTTGCGAGATTAACGAGTCAATAACTGCAATTTCGCACGCCAGAAGGTGGCACTTCCCGCGTTCCCGTCGCGTTTTTCCCTTCGCGCGATGCATTTGCGCCTTATGTTCGTTCTAAAAGCATCCCTCACCAACGCGCTCCGTTTTCTCTCTGGTCTCTCTGTATCCTTCGGAAAATAGATTTTCTGATTGCTATCTCGACTTCTTGGCTCTGCCTTTAGAATGCTAGTAAATGCGATTTTATACATCCGGCGTTTCTGTTATGAAATTAGGTTGCGCGCGTTAATAAATTGTTAAATACATGAAAAGTTATTATATTCGAAGCGCGACAATATGGCGTATCTTTATTGAAACTTGTAGCACTACAATAAATAAATATACATTTTTTAAATTTTTATTTTAAATTCTTCAAACTTTACGAGCAATTTTTTATTTAATCCTCAAATGATTCGAGAAGAAAAATAAATGTCGGAGTTTTAATTTCTAGAGAGCATTTTTATTAACGATTTTAAAACGCTATGTACTTGTGCGCGCACTGTTATATCCACATCTGCCGTCTATATCTACACATCCTTTCCCTATTTAGTTATTCTTCTTGATTAAATATCTTGAGAGCCGTTTGCATTTCGCTTTATGAAAAATTCTACTTCAGAGACGTTCCTACGTGAAGTAGTAGGCGAAATTTCTTGCAGTTCGCAAGCCCAGTAGAGATGACAGCTCTTCGACGTAATAAAAGTTGAGTACGAGTCGGGAGCATACTGATATGTGGCGAAGTTAAAAATTCGCGTTCATCAAAAGAGATAAAGTTGCGACGGGATGAAGTTGCGGCCGTGGAGTTTTTAACGCATTCTTTCCGGCTTCTCATATTCATCACGAATCCACTCGCCGATTCTAAGTTTTCTAAGTTTTCCCGGGCTGTCTACATTTAAAACTCGTGACTTGCGCGATTACTAGTTTCTGTCGCCAGTCTTTCTAAATCTTCTCTCTTAAAAAAAGAAGAAGTGCATTTGACCTATATATCGCTTTAATGGTATAGACGACCATTAATTTTATTGCTTGTTCATTATTTAAAAAGCAAGTCGGTAGAAATCAATCGTTCGCAATTACACGCTTCTTGAAAACAATAATCAGCAGTTGATGATCTTTCTCAAATTGTTATATTTTCTCGTAGGTTTTTTTTAAAAATAAATAGTAAATGTAATTCTTCTAACAATATGTAATTATATATTTTTTTAATTATTTGTGATATTAGTTAATAGAAATTTTAATCCTTTTAATTATTTGATTATATTTCACGCAGAAGATTGCGTTATTTTTATACTTAGCTTAGATCGTATTCTAATATTTGCGAGAAATTCACTTAGTGCCTTGATAGCCAACGAATTGGGAAAGCGATTGCACGGAATGCGAAAAATCCGAGTTTGATCCACCTCTTGGTCAAGGTGTCTTTTTCGCAACGGGAGATTTTACATTTCATTGGAAGATAAAATAAATGATTCATATATATGCGATGCAAAGTAACATTTCGTGAATGAATTTTATTGTTATTCAATTCGAATTTTCCACGTGTATTAGACCCCTGGTTCACAAAAGACGTTTTGTAACGCGCGTTTGTAAACGCCTAGTAATGACTATTGGATTGCCTATTGGCGTACACTCGCAAACGTTTTTGTTTTGTTTTTTACAAAACGCGCTTAACGCGGCGTTAAGAGGTGCTGAACCGTTCTGTTTTATCAGCTTAATATGAATATAGTTTTCGGATTTTTGTCGTACTTACTGCACAAATTAGAAAACGATTCTCCAAATTAAAAGAAAATAGTCTAAAGACTCAACTGCAGGAAATAAATGTTTCTGAAACAAAAAAATTTGTCATCAAGAAAATTGACCAAGCTAACCTAACC
>QVNW01002684.1:0-25676 GCA_014825475.1 Pseudomyrmex flavicornis
TCTGTTTTATAAAGCGAAATAATTAAACATTGCGCGATTTCTGTCAGGCTTCGAAACTGATAAATCCTCTTACATTTAACAATTAAATATTAATACTCAATGGAAGAACATTCGTTGTTGTGCAGCGATAGAACGTTACTACAATTCATCAAAGCTTTTGTGAGTTTTTGCCGATTCGCATTGTTCAATTTTATCTCGAAATAACAGATTCACCAGGAATATACACCAGGTGGTGGAATATGAGCACCGGTTTATTTCGTGGCGTCGCGAATATGTTGTACTTCGACCGAGCAAAGCGGGGATTAATTCTTCCAGGATTCACTTGGCCGGAAGGCAAATGCGATCAATAAATAAACGTGCTGCCGCTTTTCTGTCGATTTCTCTGCTTTTTATATCGCTCTCCCTGCAGCCTCCTCTTTCGATATCGACAAAATTTTGCGCTTTTGACTGTCAGACGATTTCGGGTCGGAAAACAAATTCAATGCGGGGTAGGTCGTGAGAGAATTTCGTATCCGTTGGAATCATTTCCAACAATATCTTTTACGTGCATAATGCACGTTGCGTTGTTATTCCAAAGAGATACGTATCTGTACACGTTGATCGAACAATCTACCATTGCGATCGCGGTATTGCAAAAACATAAAGCTTTCCGATAACGCGATACGCCACGTATTTTTATTGCATCCGGAGTCTTCTTCGTCGATAAGAATTTCTTTTATCAACAAAACTAAGAGGAGGAAACTATATCGGTGAAAAAAGATGTACACGCGCGGCACACACACCTGTAATTCGATTTCTTCTGTAATCGCGCGCTCACACACAGTCAGGAGCCAATGAGATATGTTGTTAACTTAGACGGTTTGGCGAACGCACTGCTGGGAATCGAAGCCATTAACCTCGGTCTGAAGGCAAACCGGGAGCGGCTTACGCACCACTAAATAATTCCGGGACGCCTCTAAGAAGCTCGAAGATCGGTGCCCGGGCTTATCGAGACGAGAATCCTCGAAATGTTCCTTAACGGTCGATCTTCCTTAACAGGATATCTCTGCTACTCTCCTCCTCTGCTAATCTTTAATTCCACAATCCCATTTACTCACTCCATTTACGCCGACGTCAAGGGATGAGCGCCAAAGCCACTCTTGTCTAAATAATACACTCGACAATTTATATGAATTCAGATAACGCGGGAAATGTCAATTTTTCATTCTCTCCCGAAAAAAAAACTCATGAATTGTGTGCGTACAGTCGCAGTTTCGCGCTTTTTTTTTACACTAATTAATACTTCACACATGTACATACATATGAAGTTTTGTCAGAGAATATAACGTATATAACGTGTATCCCTTGAGCGTAAATTACGTTGTTACACGCGAGTTAGAAACAATCGGTAACTATGACAGCGCGACGTAGAATTTTCAATTATCGACTTCAGAGCGTCGTATAGAGAGCGAGCCAATAAAATCATAGTGATTGTCGTACTCGCTCGGTCGTGCGTGTGTTCTCAAAAGCGTAATGAATTTTGTTAACTATGTGCGCGGACCAGCTAGCTGATCCGAGCCTTAATGAATTACGCACACAAAGAGAGAGCTATTATTGAAAGCGAATGGATGTAGTTTCTTTATTGCTCGGAGCAATGTAAAATAGATACTGAAATAGCACTTTTAACGGCGCGGTGCGTTTTCCCTCGCGTTTCTCCGCTACGTATTAAAAGAGAAATTGTATTGTACATTAATCCTCCCCCCTTCATCTCCCGACAATTTATTCTGACATTTTACGTCGTATACATATTGAAACACACAGTGTAATCTCCCGCTGACAGGTACTCAGCAACTCATCGATATTCCATTGAAACGTCCATTCATGCATAATGTTAACTTCATGTTGTGTATACCGATAATTTAAAAGAACTGTTCCAGATGTAACGAGAAGTTTTCAGCGAGACTGCGAGAAACTTTCTTGAAATAATGTAGCTTATATACAGAGCTGCCTTTTTGAGCATCGCGGTTTCCCCCGCGGATGAAAGTTAATGGTTTCTATTTTCCGCGATATTTATAGATATCTTTACCAACGCGCTTTTCTCCCCTTCTCTCTCTCTCTCTCTCTCTCTCTCTCACTCACTCACTCACTCACTCTCTCACTTTTCTCACAGTAAGCAAACAATTTCCGGGCGTTTCAAAGGAACCGCAGAGCGAGTCGGTATTAGCAGCAACAACGAGCAAGAAATATGATATTTTCCCCGAAGGTCACTTGGCGGTGATGGTGGCGGAGCGTCTATCTAACCTACCCTGCAGCCAGATTTTGCCAAAGAAAGAAGATCCGCGAGACCCATCAAAGTAGCCTTTTTCCAGGACGAGAACGAATATCGAATTCCGATAAAAGGAAGTAACGCTTTGAGGATCTTGCACTTTAAACATCAGCAATTCATAGTCTAAATGGCGACTCTTTTTTGAGAAAAACGCGATATTTATCGGAGTTTCCGTTGTGTTTTCATTATGTATTTTCTCAAATTTGTTGCAAAGTCACGCGCGCGCGCAAGCAAACATTATCTGTCACGCGGACAATTGTAGAAAAATACAATAATTTCAACAAGCGAAACAATTCGTATACCGCGAGGCGTATATACGCCAGTCAGCCACGGTATTTCGGTCCCGCCTATGCCCTTTCGTGTTTTACAATTACGGTAGTTTTATGAGTTTCAGACTCGCGGGCTCGAGGCGGACTTCTGCCAACTTGTGATTGCGCAAGTTTCTAGTTTACGAGTGCGGACTGTCGGGTTATCTGTCTGCGATGCTCCCACCTTTACGGAACTGCCCATTTCCGTAGTACGCGTACCTCTCTTCCTCCCCGTATATTTAATACGCGAAAATGCTAATTTAAAATGTTAATTTGACCGCGGAGTAGCACAGTGATTACGATCGAATATATATATTACAATATATATATATATATATGTTACGCGCGAGAATATAAGCTTCATCCTTCTACCTTTCTACATTTTTCTTTATTTTCCCGCTCTGCCGTTTCCTTTTCTCCATGTAAACCGCATGTGTTTCACGCAGACGGAAGCAGACGTCGCATAATGGGAGCGGGAAAATTACCCGGCGCGACGCGCTTCATTCGCGAATGCCGATCATCGCGGATTCGTTCTTTGTTCGTCAACGACGACGACGGCGCTAACGAAGCGACGGCATAATGAGGTGTGACATGAAGGTAGTGATGCAGTCATTTGGGGTAGCCTGAAGGACTGCTTCAGACACCCCACGTTGCACAAGCGTCTGGCGTGTCGGGAGGGATTCACGGATTTCCTCCCCAATACCTACGTACGAGGCGCGAACGCTCTACACACACCGGAACGACTCCAAAAATACTTACGTGCGACAGCACAACACACGCGTACGTGCGTGCGTGTCTACGCACACGTGCGTATCGTAGGCTGCGGGTTGCGCGAGGAAGCCTCGAGGGTGTTGAACAAGCACGACTTCCAATACGAGCCGCGCGCCGTGGATTGCATCTCGTTGCGTGGCAATACCTTTCGATAACATCGATTCACCACTATAGAGTCTGTCGATACTCTCGTGTCTATCCCTTTCCTACGTAGCTGGGTGCGTTTGCTGATGAAGCGTCGCCCGAGCTTCCGATCGATCGATCGTGAGGATCGCGAGAACGTCTCGGTTATACGCGGAGCGCATGAGTTGCATTAAAGAGCAATCATCTGGAGCGTCTCTCGCGCTAATAGCTTAAAAATGCGAGTAATTTGCATGGTTTGAAGTGCGGGAGGAAAGAACGGAGAGAGAAAGAGAGAGAGAGAGAGAGAGGAGGAAGGGAGACGTCAGAACAGTACCGAAGCGTTGCGCGGCACCTCAACGTCCAAACGAATTGAGAGTCGAGCGAGAGGAACTCGACCTTTCCTCTCACACCACTTCTCCGGCGTTCCCGGCGAACGTTTTCTCACCGTGCGAAATTACCGTTGCCTCTCGGCAACTCTTCGATTTGCGTTTCTCGACGACGGCGTAGCTCCAAGAACTCTGAGACAAGAGATGAGACGAGAAAATGCAAAATCGCTCCTCGACCTGTCTGCGTCTCGTGCGACGCGACCTGACGAAACCCGATTTGATGTTTGTCTGCTCCGTCTCGCGTTCGCGAATGAGAAAAGAAAACGCGTAATGTTGCGTGGGTGTGTTCTAGAAATATTGAACGCGTCAAAAAAAGAAGATAAAATCATGCAAAATTATTTTAAACTCAACGTATGTATAAAATATTATTATTTAATATTAGACTACACACGTTGCATTGTTCTTTTTGTAGCGAGCTTCGGAAAGTTTTACTTAATTAGTTTCCACTGATAATTCCGGATTTTGAAAACTTTTATCCTTCGTTATACCTTACTGTATTTTAAATTTTAATTAATTAATAAATTCCAGTCGTGCCGATACTTCGGCCGTATAATACATTCGCCGTCAGAAAAATCAGCATGTAATTTAATTAAGGGTCAGAGGTGCATATCGGTTTCATTATTCGCCGGCTGCTCTCGTTATCGTTCCGAATGTTGACGTGACGTAGGATTTATTTCGACCCGATACGTTAAATGGGGGAGTAAGGACGGTAGCAATGATTGTGAAGGGCAAGGCTGTTAATGAGACGCTTTAATTAACACACCTTTACTCAGCGAGGCGTAATTTTGTTCCCCTCTCGGGTTTCCCCGACTCCGAAAAAGGTCGATAACTTTTGATCTGTGACCTCTGCGAGCAGCGCGCTAAGACTTTTTTTTTTCGTTATATACGTAATTTGATAAAGTGAATATCGATCTCCACCAAACGATCGATTGTGAAAACCGCGCACGTTGCGCGTCGTTAGCGGAACAAACATTAATTTGTAACCTCAATCAGCGGTTCATTTCCTAGATATCAATTAAAATATTTCGTCGACTAAAACTACTTTCCGATAATTCAAGATCTTTCGTGATAATTTTTTAACAATAATATACTAACTTTTGTGCGTGTATATATTTATAAGATTATTTTTCGCGACTATCGACTATCGCAGATGTGATAAAAGTCACGTGAAATAATACAGTATCACATTACCTTACAATTAAGTATTCGTCGCGCTGTGTTATCGTCATTTGTATGTAAATATCCATTAATATTTTAATATCGCAAAATATAAACCTATTACGTTAAGCGCAACCTTTAACATTGGCGTGTAACGCGAGCGTATTTTAATTGTTGGGAACAACGAGTAATGTCAATAAAGTTTGCAATTTCGCACAAGTTTCTCGACATTTGGCGCGGATGATTGGACGGTCAATTTTTCATGGATTATATGCCGCAAAGTCCCTCATAAAGTGTGCAAATTGGAAACGCCCGACGGTTGTACGCTCGCGGATTCTCGTTGCCGAGCAACCGATGAAAACAGCTGACGCTGTTTCCGATAGCGTTATCTAAACGCCGCGATACTGTAAGTTCCAAATTAGTACATAATTAACAGTTAGCGCCACGAGCAGTTGCACCAGCAGAAACAATGTTACGCTGCAATTTACTCATCGAAGTAATCGCGTAAACCGATTTTGTTGTATAACGATGACAAAATATCGATTGAAGAAAATGTACGATTTTGTTCCGTGTGCGCAGATTAATTGAATTTTTATTCGTTACAATGACGATAATTAATATTACAACACAAACAGTATTTTTAGCGTCGTTGATGCCACGGCAACATCAACTATCGCTCCGACGAGATTTTCTGTTTTCAAAAAGATTACGAGAAAGAAGATTATTACTCGTTGCCGGGGTTAAAATGCATTCATTCAAAAATAATGTTTGTTTTCCAAAGTCGATCTCTAAGAAATTTCCCCGAGTAACTCTTAGCAACAAACTTCGGGCGAAAGCTCTTCTCGGCTGCGCGCCGAGATACGAGTATCGAAAAACGAGGAGTCCGTCGGCATCAATTATTCGAATCTTCCGTGCTTTGGTGAAAAGAGAGAGAGAGAGAGAGAGAGAGAGAGAGAGAGAGAGAGAAACTTTTCCTCGCATGCGCTCTTTGATGACACACTTGATTATAACGATAATATCTACTCGAAACCGGAACTCTCGGGGAAAATACTTCTCTTCAGGGTGTGTTATATCACCGGGCGCAGACGGAATAATTCGTCGGTTTAGGTGGAATCGATAGCTTCACGTGGTCGCTAGTTTCCGCAAAATTCCACCTCCCCGTCTCTCGCTGCCAATGAGTCGAATAGCACATAGTTTTCGGTCTCTTTAGGGTCGCCGTTAATCCTGCATCAGATATCATTGAACTTCAACCAATCCTCGGATAAATCTGCGTGATAAATCAGCTCGAGAAACACGTCAGACTTCCTCTTACCGCACAATACGCACGCAGCGTCAAACTTCCTACACATTACCGCCGCGGAAATATGCATACGCATGCGCGCATATAAATACGTACGTTTATTTCCACCGGATTTATTCGGCGAAAAAGTAATCTGGTAACGGAATTTGTGATACGTTTATATGCGGTATATGCGCGATATCTACCTGTCGCAGTATAACATACATACAGTACATGTAACGTACATACGCGGGAAGAGGATTACAAGCATCCCTTTACTCTATCTGAAAACTAAATACTTGATATGAATGTGTAAGCCACGTGCGGACAAAGTCAATCAGCGAAACGCCAGCAACCGCATTGATGTCGATATTGACGAAATCTATCCACGAAATGTCTCTGGTGGTTTATCGAACTTACACGTTTCGTGGAGTTAGTCCGAACGATCGAACGATCGGTTCGCCTTTAACGACCTCTTTTATTCTTTCCGCCATTTCATTCCTTCTCGCGGTTCTCTCTCTCTCTCTCTCTCTCTCTCTTTCTCTTTCTCTCTTTTTCTTCGCCGCGCCTTTCCTACAAGCTCTAGGCGAGCCCGCGCCCCATCTCTTCTACTTCTTTTCTTCTCCCGCTGAAGGCAGAAATGATAGCCGCGGCGGATCCAGGTCGCGCGTAAATTTCCGGAATCTTAGCTGATTTATCACCGCTTGAAATATAGGTTGCCCGCCGGAAGGATGAAAGCGTGGCGCGTTCACAGGTCATGGCACAGTTTGCCTTCTACCTCCTCTCGCTTTTCTGCGGTTTCCCGTCTCGTCGTTGTCGTCGTCGTCGTCGTCGTCGTCGTCGTAGTCGTCGTTTACCATCGAACGCCGCTACGCTGCTACACGCCGGTATTAGCTGGTGTTAGCGCGCGCACCGAGGAGAGCGCGCCAGACAACCCGCTGATTCTCGACCCAAGGTGAAACCTCGTGTTTTTACAAGGGGTTGATTCAGGGGGTTTCTCCGACGCGAAGGTCGACCGCGCGACGCGCGGGGCAGATGCGGCGGGCCTCAAGCCCCGACAGACGTGGCTAAGGATTTGCTAGGCAAACACCATCGCGGTGTTACGATAACAAATCACCGCGAACCGGAGCTTTCGCCGCCGACCCAACTTTCGTATTTCCCGCTGAGTGTGAGCGAGAGAGGAAGAATATCCCTCCGAGATCCTTTCCGAAACAGCGCGTGTAAAGATCGCTGGTTGATCATTATCTGCTCTCGAAACAAAAAAAAGCACAATGGTATTATCTGGCGTGTTTTGATACGTTTTATCGCGAAAAAAAAACAGAAAAAGAAGAGCAGAGAAAAGACTTTCTTGTTTTTTTTTTTTTTTTGCGTATATTTATTTTAACGCGCAATGTACACGTATTTGACATTAACGCACACTCTTTTCTCGGTAGTAGATTACTCTTTTTGATCTGTCGGCTGTAATATACTAAACACTTTGAGCGAGTGATTTTCCAACTTAAGTATCGAACACACTTTTCATTCCGGAAGAAAAAATAAAAAAAAATAAAACAAAGTCGACTGTCGTCGAGAGAGCCGAAACTGCCGGATGTTCATAAAAACGCGGAATTCCAACGGAAGACGCGCGCGCGCAGTCCACGCACGTATTCCATCAAGAACGTAGTCCGGAAGCTGGCAGAAGAGGGTCGAAAGAGGGTCGCCGGAACCATACTTTACAACGGCGTGCCACACGGCGGGGGCCAAGATAAATGTACTCCGAATCGAATGCGTTCGAGCCGGCGCCGGTGGCGAGGAGAGAACCAATGTCATTAAGGCCGCCTTTATCGGTCACATTCGGCGCGATTTAGATCGACGTTCCGCGATAAGTTTCAGGCGGCCTTATACGACTTGTATTGCGCGAAACGATTGGAAGCAGTTAAGGAAGGGAAAGAATGATGCATATTGGAACGGTGTATCATTGTGCCTTCTTCGTCTCGACATCCATTCTGTCTCTTACAAAAGCGCACACACATATTGTTTCGCGCACAAACAAGTCGTGTTCCGAGAGAATCACCAATTTATTAATATACAATTTTACGTGATCTCCCACACACGCAGTACCTATTTTACATTTCTCGTCTTTAAAGACAGAAATCGAGTTTAACGAGTTACTCCCGAAGTGGCTGTCACTTTTACATAACAGAAGCAATTTATCCAAGAAGTTCCGACGGCAACAACGCGACGTTGATCGCGACACACTTAACCACTTCTCCGTATCGGCGGGGACAAATAAAGTGTCACAGGCTAGTAGTCTCGAGGTAAAGAGAGCACTGACAGCTCCCAATCGACCTTTGACTTTGATCGATCATCCGGCGTGCGCGCCGTCGTTATCGTCAACATGTTTCAACTATTACATCGTCATAAGTCCGCTCTTCCCCGCGCGGAGATTTTATTTCGCTGATAAACGTAACACGCAATGTGTGCAGAGTGAAATAACGCACGATTAAGATCGACGTCAACAGGATTGTCGCTAGTTTTGCAAACTAACTCGAATCGTTTTTCTCTTTTTTTTTTTTTTTTTTTTTTTTTTTTTTTTTTATCTAGAAACATTTTTGACGTGTTCAAATGAGATGCGCGCGTCGGAATTTCATGAAGCGCGTGCGTCTAATGGGAATTTTCTATTGAACAATCTTAGATCTGTGTAAATGTGTAACGTCAATATTAACGCGTCGATCTTCTCATAACAAATGTCCGAAATCTAAATAACAGCGAAAAAAGAAAACCCGACGTCGTAATAGCGATGCAATTTCGGATTATTAACGTGCCGCGCGTATTCAAGATACTGCGCTCGCGAGGCGCGATGACAAATTACGGCCATCTCGGCTCGCTCGATCGAATGCACCGGTTTTCTCCGCATATTTTCTTCGTCATGGCTGCAACGCTACATTGTTCCCCGCGACGGGAAAAGAAATCGCCGTTGCCACGGTTGCCTATTTTCGTTATTCACCCGGCAACGCGACATTTCTCACCGCGCCCGAGCGTATGACTCCGGTCATCAGATAGTCAATGGAGAACAATATGTCGTCCTTTGAGGGATCTCCTGCGCGCGAAGATATATATATGTATATATACACATGACCTCTCCTGTTTATCTCCATAACAAAGGAATGCGTTTCCTGACGCAATCTGACGCTGCATATTCACATCTGCAATGAAAGCAGTGTATTATCCGCGATACCGTGCTGCGATTTTCAGTAAGAAATAACAGTTCATACAAGTAACAAAATCCAACTTGGATCTTTCAATTTTAGATACTAATATACTCCCGATCGTTCTGTTCGCGACGTTTCATTCCATTCGCGTGTTACCCGCGATTTATTATTATCGACGGTCCACTCGCAGCGGTCGACTTTAAGATTCGGAAAGATCGAACACGTGACTCGCGTGTCTGCCGACGACTTCGAGCCGGAGAAGTGGCGAAAGGATTCATACGCTGTCGTCGCTTTGCGTCATTCCGCTCGTCGTTCTGCTTAGAGATTGAGACGTTTGTCTTGCATCTGACGTTGCGTCTTACTCGCCGGGGAGAAGATAGGGAGAAACCGACGAGAGCACTCTCGAGCGGAGGCTTGCCGGGTTGGCGCTGCATGTGACGTCTAACGTAACGCCAATAACTCACCTACTACACGGAAGCCTTCCCGAGACGAAGGTGGGAACGGGAGGTGGGGGTTAGGAACTTGCTCCTTCGCACCGAGCAAGGCCGGTCCACCCTCACTCCTTCTCGCCGCGTTACATCCGCACCCTTCTATCTACGCATCCTCTTCCCCGGCTCTTTACACCACAGCCGCTCTTGCCGTTTCCTTCACCGCGCCGCCGTCTCTTCCTCACCGTCACCTCGAGACTCCGTTGAAATAACCCTAGGCACCGCCAAGTTTACCGAGGGCTGAACGAGAAATTACAGGGAGGTTTGGCTAAATTCCTTCTTCGCCCGCGCCACGCCCGGGCGCCTGTCTTCCCCTCTCTTTCTCGTGCGATCCGCTCCCGACGGGATCGGTAATTACTTGCCCCGTTATACGGGGTCCGATCTGATCATTAATTTACCTTCAATTTCGAACGGTTATGCTTTGCCCGCCGCGCGGAAGCTGCGGCGAAAAGATCGGGCGGGTATTATTCCGGTTATAGGAAACGACTTAGACGCGAGGATGGATACAGCAGCGAACCGGAACAAAGAATCGAATGTGGGAATGTGGGTCAACTCCGTGTGTTCGTCGTCGTCGGCGTAGTACATACGTACGTGTCTAGAAAAGGACACGTCTCTTTTTTTTTTTTTTTTATGGCGCACATACACTGCGTTCGCACCGTTTTCTTTATTCACGTGGTGAATCGCGTATGCAACGACGCGACCCGGCTTCAACCGGTATTCGCCATTGTCGACGAGATATACCGCGGAGTCTCGCGAATGAAAAATTCGAGCCGGGCGGGGTACAGTTATATCGGTAGTGCCTCCTCTCTTTTCGGTGAACTCGAGCTTGGCGCGCTCGCCTGGGTATTGCGTTCATGTATGTACAGCGATTCTTTATCGTCGCGAGCGCGCCTCTGAAATGTAAATACAACAGTCGCGCGTCGCTTTACGATATTTTTTATAATTCCACATCGCGCGATCACGTGTCGCGTATACATTTTAATACCGAAACTCAATAATATGTATTTTACGTAAAGTACATCTCTTATCTTCGTTTCTCTCATTCTCGGATTACTGCAACTTCGTTAATATATTCTGAATGATAAAAATCCCGTGTTTTCTGCGATTGCGTTTTAAATTACCTATCTCCGCGCGTGGCGCACGAAACGATATACATCACGGAGTGTGTACGCGTGTCCCCGCGCTCACAGCGAGCGGAATACATGACTTGTTTAACCGCAGAAGAATGTGATTTGTTATGAAATTGAAAATCTAGATTACGGGTCGGCGGGATTTTTCCTTTGATATTGCGGCCCGCTACCGCACTCGCTCGCCGGACGTGTATTGCTCGGCAAGAAAAATCGCTTCTATGCGGCGGACAACGTCTGCGAAATTACCCGCACGGAATATCCGATAACAAGTGTTGCGTGGCGGCACCTCTTTCTCCCTCTTTCTCTCTCTCTCTCTCTCTCTCTCTCTTTCTCTTTCTCTCATTCTTTACACTGTACAAATTGACTCTTTACGGGACAACAATAACTTATTGGAGCTGCCGTTTGATCGCCTGTTATATATTTCGCGAGCATTTATTTGACTATATACAATCGTACGGCGCGAACGAAAGAACGACAGAGAAGAAGAATAAAAGAGACGCGCGCGCGCGTGTGTGTGCATGAGCGACTTTCCGCACGAAATGACACTTCGACAGTTTTCTATCTGCAAAAATTTTGCTCGAACGAAATGACGCGCTGACACGCGCGTGTCACTGATAATGAAGTCATATTTTTAAAAATGCATACAACAAGTCTGATGCGTATGCACGCTCTTGCCGCGTGATTACGCGCACTTTGTGAAATTTAACGATGCGCCGACGTGGTTGTCATGATTTTTGTGCAACCTCGGTGAAAACGAAATTAATGTTGATGAGAATTATATATTTATACCCGCGCGCGAATTACCTTGTTCCCGCGAGTTCGCTGCTGCGAGTTTCCGCACACGATTATAGTCGCACGCGAGTAGCGAGTCGAAACGAGCGGCGGAGTTTTATATATTTCAACTCGCGGCGACTACCCATCGCGTATCGAGCTAATCTCATCGCCGCTGAAATCGCTTCGGTGAGCCGGAGGACAGCGCGGTAAAATGGATGCGCGCGTTATATACGCAGCGATGCAGCAACGCGAATAGACGTTACGGAGATGACCGCGGCGATCCTACTACGGAGTCGAATGTAATTCAGCGCGCGGGAGAGAGTCATAAATTCAAGGATTCTATGCAAGATTGATACTGCGCGAGGTACTTCGGTCGGTGCGAGCAGCGGTGAGAGAGTAGCGAAAATCGGGTAGGAAAAGGCAGGTCGATAGAACAAAGAGAAAGAAAGAGAAAAAGAGAGAGAGTGAGAGATGGAGACGTGCGGGAGTTTAAAATTCTTTCCCCTTCATCGTCGAAGTGTCAACCAAGCTCACGTGGTGAGCGAGAAAGAACGCGAATGATAAATGTACATATCTTTGAGCTACGAATTTTTTTTTATATAAAATTTAAAGAGAAAAGCGTGTATTAAATTTAAATAATTTGAAAAAATATGTAAGAAGAGAGCGAAAGAAAACTGATACAACATAGATTTGCGCGCTTCTCTGCGAAGATGTCTTCGCTCTCGTAGTGAATTTGTTCGCCTTATATTTCATGCGTTCTGCGAACAATGAGCGAAGAAGCCCTTCGTCATAAAGGATTTGTGCTTCGAGCGTCTTGACGAGCTAGTCGTGCAAACTCGAGAGCCGGAGACCAATTACCTCGAGCCAGGGATTTCTCTTTTTCTTTCTGCCTCTCCTCGATTGATTCCCCGTATCAGAACGCTAATTGTTATGCCTTTCCCTTCTCTCGTTTTGCTCGCGGCCGGTATCGATTTAGCGAGCCGGTTAACTGCGCGGCCTGTTAACGGCAAAAGAATCGCGAGTCGATTCGAGAGATATATCGTATATCTGGCATAACACAATCCCTCCGGCGAATCAAATTGTGCATTAATTTCGATTTTGCGAAGCGTTGAAGCATTTTTTCTTTTATATAACAACTGCTTTCTCCATGTCGTTCGTATGTTGTTTATATAATGGCAGTCGTTATACGATAAAACTTCTTTTATCTGTATTCCCTCAACAAATTGAAAGACAGTCGTTTCTTAAGCGCTCTAAGTCTTTTGACGTTCCGATTGGTTTTTTTTTTTCCCCATTTCTCTGATCGGTTTTTGATACCCAGTGCTTTATCTTAATGGCTAATTCAGCGCGCGAGATTTGCCACGCCGCAGTGTAACGCACAAGAAAAAAAAATTTAGAAGATACGCGATTAAGCGCTTCCAATTGATTCTCTCCCGCGCTACACATCGTCGCGCGACTCGGCGCTCGAGAGGGTGTCATGTCCTACCCGAAGATAAATTCGTTACAGACAGGAAAAAAGCGACGACCGAGCTGCTTCTAATGTTATTCGATAGTCCCAATTTTTTCCCGATAAAGAATTGAAATTTGCCCCATAAAGTCGGATTTATGGACGCCTTCAAAGTCAGTGGCGCCCTTTGATCAGACCTATGGACCATTGACCGCTGTCCCCTGCAGCACTATCTATCACGCCCGGAAGGCAGCCGGTGTTCCTGCGTAATGGCATTTAAAGGATTACCGATAAGCAGAATCTCCGAAAGAAAAAAAAAAAGGAGAATTCTGCCTGTCAGGAGCTGGGGAAAACGTTCTGTCGACTCCGCCGTACCGTTTAATCGCCGTTTTAATCCGCAGTAATGTCACTCCGCGTAGTTGAAGTGTCCATTTAAATGACAGACGGGTAAAAGAATCGCGCGAAGGGATACAGATTGAAAGGACGGGAAATCGATAAGGATCGAAGTTCGGGTTACATCGAGGAGAGGTCACGATGGGAGATGAGAGAGATTTGGGGAAAAAAAAACGGGGAGAATGCGCGACGGAAAGATGAAGGGACGGAAGTGGACAGGAGACAGATCAGACCAGATATACCCGCGGGCTGTGACCATGGGAAAATCCCCCTTATAGCTTCACCTACGCTGGGTGAACGATAACATCTTAACTACGGCGAGTTTACTACACTCGAGTTCCTTAAATCCCACCTGTGAGGTCCGTCGAGCCTGTCAGGAAGGGTTTAGCGCGTCGTCCTTGACACACAAGGGCAGCCCTATCTCGTTAGGACTTCCGCTGGCAGTTTCGTGAAATAAGGAAGATACAAGGAAGCGCATCTGTGACACGCGTTGCGCAATCGTCTCGCGATAAAGCGGCGCGATCACGCTGCCAATCAGAAGTGACAAGTACGAAAATACGAAACGAAATAAGGAAAGCGTTTTGCACGCAGCGTCATCACACTCACGTCCTTATGTGACGTGGCGTCTTTCTGAAAGACATTCCGTTTTATTCTATAACGATGGCCGCGTTTTTGTCTGTTTTGTTTGTTGAAAAAAGAATAACAGGGCAAGACACATATCACATGACACATTATTTTCGGAAGCAGCGTTTTCGCAAAGAAAACCGGGTAAGTTGGGGCGCAATAGTTGGCAAACATACAGTCGATCTTCTTGGCAGACGATTCTAGAACGATAAACTCTTTTTTCGCTAAGAATAAAGAGCTTTTTGGTTTAAAAATTACATTTTATTGCTTGCGAAAGAATTGAATGAAACACAACGTGTAATAAACATTTTATTTATCAAATAAAAAGCAACATTATGCTGATAAATGTTGTAACATTTATCAGCAGTAAAGAGAACCGAAAGAGAAGGTGAATGTTTTAAGCAACGTTCCGATAAAGAAGCCAACATCCGAAATGATGACGTAATACGTAGATCTTTCTCTTTGAGAGGCCGTACAGTTCATATAACGCTCGACATTGAGAAATGCGTTTACATCGAAACGAAATAGAATTGGAAAGGAGAAACGATGTCGTAGAAAAAGAGACGGACGCGCAACATCCGAGTTGCCCGGCTGTGTATATGTGTTTGTCATTATTCTTCATATAACGAGAAAAAGTTCTCACTTATCCCTTCTCTCCCGGGATTCCCGCAATATAGACGAGTTCGGAACTTTTCTCAAGACTCTGTCCGAAATCTCTCACGGAATGAAGAAAAATTCCGCGCCAGATTCATCGAACAGAAGTACGCGCCAGCCGATGAGACGCCGCTCGCTTCCATTAAACGTCAGGAAAGAAAATGGAATTAGCGGACGTCTCTCATGAACAAAGTGCAAAGAGAAGTATTCCGTCGCCGCACGGTTGTTTCTTTCCCGGGGAAAAAGTTCCGACCTCGCTTCCTTGCTTAGAAGTTATCGCGCGGAGCTGTGACAACTTCTCGAGACTTCTGCTAAGAATTTCGCAAAATAAAGGAGAACTGTTCTTGGCCGGTTGTTTGCAAAAAAAAAAAAGAAACTACGAACGTTATGCGATGTGACGAGAGAGAGAGAGAGAGAGAGAGAGAGAACCGTTTGAATATAAACGAAAGATAGGAAGAGAGAAATCGAAATAAAGAGTATTTGAGAGTATTAACATGAAACGGTTCTAAAATTTACAAGAATTAATAACGTTGCGTGTTGAGATAAATTATAAATCTCATCGTATACGTAAAAAAAACGTATAGCAGTTTATGAATTGATTGTTCATTCGAAGCTTGCGCTATTCGCATTTCTCGACGAGAAATTGCCAAATGAAATAAAGGAGTATCGTGCGAACGCCATCACGTAGGTGGTTATCATAAGCGCGCATACCTCTTTTCCCGAGAAATTGAGGACATGAGAGAAAGTGAGCAAGAAGAACAGACGTCGCAATCGTCTCACGTCAAAGGCTTTGTGTCGAAAGATGAAATATCTGCGATGAGTTATCATCTCGATAAGAAATCTTTGTGTTGTGTGTGAGAGAGAGAGAAAGAGAGAAAGAGAGAGGGGGAAAAAGTAAATAATGAACAGTGGAAGACGTTTTGCGCGCGCGCAAAAATCATATTCACCGAGGTAAAAGTTTACTGGCGTCTTTGACGCGCCGCTTTTCCGAAATAAAAAATATCTACGCGCTGCAAAATTGTCGCTAAAAAACTTACCAGGATGTCACGTAGCTTGCCACAGCGGAAGTTCAAATGGAATTACACGGGCGAGCCTGAGCGAGTAATAATGGCGTTCGAAAATAAAAAAGAAATCTCACCGCGAGTCTGGATCGATAAAGTCGAAACTGCAGTAACAAAAAAAAACGAGCTATAAAGAAAATAGCTATATAAAGAAAAGCAAAGCGAGAAAAAATTACAAAGAGAGATATACGAATATAAAAGACGGGCAAACCGCGAGTGGCGTTTGCGATTCCGAAAATAGATTGTTTGTCATAAATGCTAAAATAAGAACCGTCGCCGTTTAATGCCAATAATGATATCTCACATTATTTTGCCTTGAGAGAAAAAAGAAAAAGAGAGAAATCGAAGGTAGAGTTAAAAATAGAAAGTGAAAATAAAGAAAAGGAAACAAGCGGCTGAATAATTCAAGAGAAGGCAAACATCGGAGGGAAAAAAAATTGAAAGGGGAACGAATGTGGCAGACTCGCGCGCAGGAAAATCAAATAAAGACAAAAGGGGGGAGGGAAAAGTGAAAAGCCGTGAAAATCGGATATTCGCACGTTCTCCATCTCCGTGCAGTCGCACGGGTGATTGTAGGACTTTTGGAACTTGCCCGGCGGACACATCGCAGGTGAAGGGAAGGGCACGGTAGGTAATACCGTCGAAACGGGGAGAAGGAATACGTTGTCACGTATAGAGCGCGGAAGCACACGAACTTCCGGCGGAAAAAGCGAGAGGAAGAGAGAGAAAAAAATGACTGCACCGGGAAAGCGAAGAAAGAGAGAACGAACGCATTCCGCACGCAACGTCCCTCACCACCGCCGCCGCACAGTAGTCGCACCTTGTGAAAGTTTCATGAGGTTCGCGCCCGATCGAGGGAGCTTTTTATTCGCACGGGGGCGCTTTGCATTTTTACGACGAGACTAAGGTTATGCGCCGAGGCCGTTCGGCGAGACCTTTGAGATCTTCACGCGTGCTACAAGAACCCAGATCTCCGCTGTGAGCATGAGGTCGATATCCCTTTCGCGTAGAGCACCCGGTGGACATATTCGGATACGTGGCTATAGTTGGAAAACGTCGGTCGCATAAACGATTGTTCGTCTGCGCCGGAGTGGTGGTCACTGATCGCACGTGTTGCGTTATAATCAGATCGTTTGTGTGCAACTCCACCGCTTCCTGCTATTTCTCGATATAGCATCTTTTACGCGATTGCGTTAAATTTGTTGTATAACTGCGTCGGCATCGAGTTGATTTTGCTCGCCTGTGCCGCCTCGTGCGAAATTGCGCGCGCGCGCGTCTTAAAACTTCGTCTTTTCGCGAACTTTCCGAGAGCTTTATTCTCGCAACATCGAAATAAGTCTATTTCTCAACCGCCGCGCCTTTGAGCGCCGAACTCATTCTTATTCAGGAAATCTGTATTCTATGGGACTTCTCCGCTGTTTTCTTCGCCGAACTCGTTCGTTTCTCTCTTCCAGACGTCCATTTCCTGCTTCCCCGACGCAGGGAGTTGAAACTTACGATAAGTCGATCGGTCAGGTGCGACCCGAAAAGAAAGCTTTCAACGAGTGCATCCTCGCTCGTCGGAACCGAGCAGATTCAATGACGATATACCGAATCGCCCCAAGTTTTCGCGTTATCTAACCGTGTCCTGTTCGAGTCTCTGTCAAACTCGTTCTTCTCGTTGAAAAGTATCGAATGTGGCGCAAGGAGAGAAGAACAGTCTCGATTTACCTCGTTATTTTTATAGAAAAAACACTTTATTGTTATCGAGTACGTGTTCCGTGTCAAAAACGATGAAACTTCTGATTACATGGTACATTTGTAGTAAGTAAAATTTCCAAATTTTGTCTTAATGTTCTCTGTTTTACATAAATATAAATGTTCAGTACAGTCAGTGGTGTGTAACGTGCTGAGCGCGCGCAATGTGTGGGTATGTAGCGTTATTATTAAAAGCGTCGACTAGCGCGCTAAAAGAACGAAAGTTCCGGGAAACTGCACTTATTTTACATTTATACGGAAGTTGAGCGTTTTCTAATGAGGATGCACAATAGAGGATAGTGCGCGTATGTAAAATATCGCGGCGCATCGCTTAGGACGCAGCTGGGACGCGCGCTGGCGAGGCGCTGGAGGCGACTTTAAAAAATCGCCGACCGTGCATTTTAATGTAGACTCGCAAACAGGAAGTGATGCGGCCTCTTACATTATGACATTTATTCCCCCGCTACGCGCTAAGCAACTTACTACCAGCCAGTATATCACGTTACATTAAAATGTTTCAACTATGTATACCGCTCGCTGCGCTCGAAATCAGCAAATATTGTTTTTTAAGCGATGATGAACGATCGGAATATCCTTAATATTGCAACGTTCCACCGTAAATATCGCCATTGATTCATTAACTCTGTCATGTTAACTCTGTCATAAATTTGTATTTAGCAAGTACACAGGATTTCTTCGTTTTTTCGGAATGAAAATTGCGATATAATTACATAATGTGAGAAACAATAATAATGAATTTTCCTTTTCGGAAGAAAGAGATTTCAAGATTTTTTTTTACAGAGTTTGCTATTATCGTTGCGACATTTGCATGTTTACATACCAATTTATTCGAGATTCTTTGATCGTATTTATTTCTCAGTTGTAGTTCATCGCTTGTTTTTTCTTTTGCACAATTTTTCACGGGCAATATTTTTAATCTCATTTATTTTTCTCTTCTGCCGCGAACCGATCTTTTCCCTCGATTACCATAAAAATCCACCATTAACGACCGACGCGGTTGCGACGTATCCGGACAACGCGACGGCGCTTAAACCCAGAAATCACGGACACAGCTGTTTCCGGTAGTGACCGTAAAAAAAAAAAAAAAAAAAAAAAAAAAAAAAAAAAAACTGCTCAATAAAACATAAGAGGGCGATCAAATAAAACCGCCGGCGCGTTGGGGAGTGTGAACGGCGGGGAATAGACGAGGGAAAAACGCGCTCGGTACGGAAGAAGCAGTAGACGAGGTCGGAAAGCGCGAGAGAGCGGTGCGACCGAGGAGGAAGATAGAAAACAGGAAGAGAAGAGACGAGGACAATGCATATCGATTCGCAAAAGCACCGCATCCACCCGCGCCGTTGGATACCCGTCGCGTTCTCTTTGTCGCGAACGAACGAGTGAGCGAACAAGTGAGCAACTCTTTCTCTTTCGCGGACGAATCGCGCGTACTGTGTCGGCGCGAAGAATCGTAAAATTCTGAAAAATTTATCGCTCGCTGCCTCACCGCTCGCGCTTCACGGGTATCGTCAATGGCGTTGCCTTCCAACCCTGCGGAATTCCGGACAGTTCGGACGGGCGAGAGAAGCGAGAGGAACGGTGAGAATCGGGCGAGGATGCGAGACGACCGTTGCTACATATTTAAGCGCTCGATCATCTCGCCGGTCCGATGAATTCTGACAGACTGATCCGGAGGAAGAGAGGCAGGCAGAGAGACGGAAATAAGTAGAAGAGAGAGAGAGAGAGAGAGAGAGAGAGAGAGAAAGAAAGACGAGAAACGCTCGTGAATTTTTGAATGGCTGGTAAAAGGCTCCGCGCGTATAGTCCGTAAAAATGATAAATGAACATCGGACTAGTACGTGCGAAACGATCGATTGGTGTATAAAGCGGCGTAATTCGAATACGTTGTTAATCTAAAGCGATTGCGTGTAACGCGGATATGTAGTACGCAGTGGCTCGAGTATCCAGTTGATATTTTACGAACGAGTAATTACGGGTTTCGGTGAGGTTGGAATTTTTTCGCGTACAGCGAAATGGAATACTCTGCCGGGGCGCGTCGGGGAATATGGAATATGGCCGGGCGCGCAACACGGAATCATTTCCCGGATAATTGAAACATTGGGAATGATGCATTGGTTATCGATTGCAATCTACGTGTACATATATACATGTGTGTATATATATATATATATATATATATATCTATACAGCTGAATCATTCGCGGTCATTTCGCGGAATGATGCGACATCGGTATATTTATCCGCTTTTCTCTCTCTCCCTTTCTCTCGTTTATGTACGCCGGTAGTTTCTATTTCTGTCGACCGATCCGTATAAATAGACTGCTATATACGCCGAGCCGATGACTTGTACAAACAGACGCTGACCAACTTTAATTCGTTCCACAAATGGAGAAAGCGAATTGCGGATTTGCCAGCCTTCCGTCAGATGTGTACGTATGTACATTTGTCGGACAGCTTAATCGTGTCTCTTCTATACCGCCCGTACTCTGGTCATTCCTCTTCCGTTCTGTCGCAAAATATGAGGAAATAAACTGGCTTCTTTCGCGCGCTTTACTGACAGATTATTCGCCAATTTGCAGACTCAATCGAGATCAACATTTGTACATATATATACGTGATGTGTGTGAGAGAAAAATATTTATCCCTTACAGAGATATGTATATACAGATATTTACGTTAAAAACATATTAAACCAAACGAACAAAGTAAAATTTCGAATTTACGCGCGTAATATAAAAATATTTTGTATTTGGTATTTTATCAGTCGAACAAAATAAAATTTCGATATCTCGTGTAATAACTCTTCCGTATAACGGATAACTATTTCTGTCGCATTTGAACACGACTCACGCACAAAGGGATGATACCCGCGGTAACGTGGGAAACAATAAAGACATCACACGAAGAGGCAACGAGAGAGATCGCAATGCTCGTGATTCCGATAGCGCGATAATGTTGACCAACCGTGGCGACCGAAACGATTTATAAGTCCGTATCTCTCGGACGGTTCATTTTAAATTACATAGCTCTTTATTAAAGTGAAAGACGATCGTCCGTCTGGAAACATTGCGACCGCCCGTGGTGTGTTTATTCCGTCTACGTACACGGGATCAAAATGACGAGGGCCGACGTGAACGCGCGGGCAGAGCAATTAATAATGTGGTCATCATTAACGCAAATGCGAATCGCTGAGTGAACCTAAATTATCTGGTGGATGCGGTCGCGGGTGATTATGGTTTCAGCGGTTAAAAGCCGCGGCGTGTACAACGGGGCGCAAAAATAAAATCGCAAGGAACAGGTATAAGCTATATTGATGATGTTATATTTTATTCTTTGCCGCGTGTCTCTTCCCCTCGTCCGAAAACACACATTGCAGCTGCGCGAGAGATCGGATATACCGTCACGAATCTCGGATGTGCCTCGCCGCCATTAATGCGATCTTACGCTCCATATATTTCCCCTGTCTTGCCGTTATCCTATAAATTTTGTTATTCATTAACGTACGCGCGCGCACGCGCCTCGCTCACATGAATAGGTAGATAGGAGGGATGTTAACGACGATATGCTAACGAGACCTTCGCGATATCGAGCCCTCAAGGAAAGACCTTGTTCGTCTAATGGATCAATTAGTCCCGTCTAACGGGCGTCCAATCAATGTCAATGAATACCCATTACCGCTAAAACCAATTGCTAACGATATATTCACAGAGAAGCAGCGCGTCACCCGGATTATCATTGTCCGAATGTCTCTCCGTGAGAAATAACATCATACATTTGTCGTATATACACATCGTATTATTGTGATAACCTTAACAAATCGTGATAAACAAATTACACGTCGACGATGCGCCGTCGTCGCCGCCGCGCGCGGCGGTAGCGCCTTTTTCGCTTCGGGGCGATGAACCGTGGACCGTTTATCGCTTATTTCAGCCATTATCCGAATTTCAATTAGCCGCCCGTGCGCGAATATATGAATATATACACGCGCTAGGATATATAAAACGCATTTACGAACGGAAGAATAAACGGATACGCCGCCGAAACACAGCAAACGCAGCAACGTGTGTTCCGCGCGCCCGTATAAGATTATAAAAACATTCCCGGTAAAAAATTTCCCGACGAATTCGTTGCCCGTTGTTGTGACGGATTATTACGAGAAAACGGATTATGTCGACATGTAGGTACGCGCGAACGTGAAGTTTCTCTCTTTTTCTCACTCTCTCTCTTTCTCTCTTTACATCCTACAACAATAAACGCGGATTGCGCGCGAACAACGTTATCAACGGGCAGATTATTCCAGAGAGCTCTCGGTGAGATTTTAACGCGAGTTCTTTTCTTTCGGTTATACATTACAGAGAAGGATAAGCCGCTAAGTACTTTGTATCACAAGCTTTGCTAACCGAACATTTACATACGATAAGCCGTTGAGTAAAGTCAATTACATAGTCTGACTCCACGTTACAGCCGTAACTTGGCTATACGGTCGCGTATGTCGCGCCGGTATACATAAACTTTATTAATAAGAACTTCCTATAGAGAAAAAAATAAAAGCACACAGCTTTGACTTTTCACTGTAAAGAATAAAAAGAGAAAATTAAAATAACTTTCCAAGCATGCAAAAGAAATATTTTGCGAAATATATATACACCGAAAACACTTACCGAGCGCGGAGATTGTCGATCCTCCCGTAATCCTTGTTTCAAGGGTTTTGTTCACGTTGAATTTCGTGAATACGCATCGCGCGTTTTGCGGGCATGCACGCGTTAAAGTAATCAAGAAGTCTCGACAGCTGAGAAATTCCTGTTGCCACACTTCCTTGGTTCGTGTGGATTATTCACATCAAAACTCTCCGAATTCTGTGCCGAACAATAGTCAGTACGTGCATATGTCAGTATCTTGTAATTATTTCTACTTCTGAACGCAACGGCGTATTAAAACTCTCAAGTGAAAACCTTTCGATATAATTGGACGCTGATTCAACGTTTCTCAAAAACGAGAACGATCGTCTCTCCGTTCGCCAGTCGAAGGTTTCGAGTTGTTTAGCGCAAGATTACGAAACCGCGTCAGGAGCGAGAAAATCACTTCCGTGAAAACGCTATATAATTATAAGACACGAAGCGAAGAGATCCGCGTGCTCGGTAACAAGTCACTGATATATCTAGTCTCCGACTGCTCTCAATTGTCCGAGGCCACAACTCCGAAAATTACATCATTGCTTCATCGTCGCGACCGACGTCGACGTGACTAATTGAGTTCGTTTTTTGAAGAGAGAACTTGGCGTAGAACGACGTTCAATGCGATCGATTGTCTCGCGAAACCGGCAAGAAAAACAGGAAAGAATTTCTTCACCTGCACTGATAGAAAAAACTCGGCGACCGAGTGACGACGAGCGATGCAAAACATGCGCACGCTTCCCGGCGACTGGAAGGGTGGACGACGAGAGTCGGCGGCTTCGCGGGGACGGATTGTGCGCATGCGACATAAACAAACCGTAAAGAAAAACCCGATGTGCACCGGGGGAGGTGGGAGGCGCAACCCCTCGCAGTCTCCGGTGCATTCAAGTAGTACGACATTATAATGCACAATGGCGTAGTGTTACAAGTACGCCTTTGCGGAGTACTTTGACATCCGAAATGCGCCGTGAAATCGATAGAGAGGAAACGTGAGTGTATTTCGGTTTCCGGAAAACACGCGGAGATTGTCGTTCGCCGAACTCCGGAAAATTCTCGACGTTTGTCTGTCGCGCGCTGCAAAATGCAGAGTTTTCGCCGATATATACACGCGATTACACGTTGCTACATTATTGAAGGCGAATCTCGATGCAAAAGCGCGGTTATTTTCGGCGTTAAAGTGCTCTTCATTGAATTACTTAAAACTCTTGAAATTTTTTTTTTTTTTACGTTTCAACGATGAATCATCGTCACGCTCAGTGTAATAAGCGCGCACATGATTTTAACGTCATTTAGCGGTGCAACGATACGTGCATCGCTACATGTTGCGGCGCGCTCTCGTCTGACGTATTATCTGCTCTATCACTGACAAGTCCGCACAGTCTACTCCGCTACTCGCGGTCTGATACAACGCATCCTGCGCCACTACTCTCTCGGCAATAGGCTCGCAGTCCGTTATAACTAACAGTCTGACGTCACTATATATATATATATATATATACATATATGCACGTATCCTTCTCCGAGAATTTGCGGTCTTAGAGTAGATATCTCAAACGATGACATTTGCAACACTGCATAAACGCTCGCCCTCGCATTAACCTTCCCTGCCTGCGACTGTACGAAGCGTTTCATTAACGATGGTGATTACCGTATCGCGATAACAGAGCAGTCGTGTCGAGATCTATCGCCAACAAATATCTCAAACGGACAGGCTTCGCGAAAGCAAAGAGTGGTTGAGGAACAACTTTTTTTCTCGAATACGAAAATGGTCGTTTCTGAATGTTCGCGATAATTTTTATTCTGGCTGAAAAATCAACCGATAGTTTGATTTTACAAAATAAAAGATAATATTTAACGAACGAATAATCCATATCGATTTATGATTCCTTCTATGATGATAAATCTACATAGAATATTTTTAGGATTGTATGAAATGCAAGATTGCCACTGTAAAAATGAAGCATCGCTTACAAGAGTTACGTGTACGAGCTCGTATGAACCGTTTAAAAGGTTTCCTCGTCGCGAAAGATATAATGAGATCGCGGACCGACGAAGGTCTGTTCCTTCTGATTCCTGGCAACAGCCAGGCTTCAGTGGAACTTTTCCATTTGACGGAGCATCGTCTCTCGCTCGACCAACAGTATCTATAATGGGCCGAACGTACGCGATTGAAATTACGCGCGCGCGTGATGATGGCACAAAAGACGAACCCGCGCAGAGAGTCAACTCTCGCGCGAGCTGACTTTCGTCAGAAAAATCGAAGATCAAAGCCCTTGGAAATTACATTGGCCAAACGAGGTCGCGAGCAACGAGGACGACGACGTTTCTCCCGTTCACCTCGCGTTCACTCGTAAACCGTCACCGAGCTCGCGTCCCTCTGGCTTTTATTTCACAGATATTTCATTGCCGTTTTACTGTCGTCCTATCTCGAATTTTCCGGAGTAAAGTAACGCGGAGTTGATACCGGGCCGGAGCTGATCCTCGCGCGCGCAAACGAACATCGTCTTTTCCGCGGTCGGCTTTTACATATCCAGGCGATAAAAATCCGAAATAATTTAGTCCGCGACACTAAATGCAAGAACGCAAACTTCCGTTAGCGTAAAAAAAAAAACTGTGTAAAACCGACTTGACGAAGTTGCGTGCAGATTGAACGTGTTAAGTTTTTCTTAAAGATCTCTCGAAATAAGGGCTTATTAAAATTCGAAGCATTTGCATGTAAAAAAAGAAAGAACACCAGACGGGAAATACATTCGGACGTTTCTCTCTTTTCTTTTTCTCGATATTTCAAACTTCACCGTGAAAAAAAAAACAAATTAATTTTTCGCGAAGGTTCAGATAACAATAAAATATTTTTGTGTAATTTGTAATACGTTATCCAAACCATATTATTCAAGAAGCACTAGAATATATGATACGTACGTATATATAGGAAAAAGGAATATTTCGCGCACATACGAAAAATATCTCGCGTGCGGAATTAATTTTAGAGAAAGGACTTTTATATATTTTTCGCGATACGTGTCGCCCCGTGTGTCGCGAGCGCGCGCGACGGCATGGCATATCGGTCCTGAAATATCATGGCGCGCGAAAGCATTTATTAGTTTCTCCTCCCGAGGTGTGCGAGACGAGAAATACGCGTTCATTTTTCGGAGATACAGC
>QVNW01002685.1:0-20408 GCA_014825475.1 Pseudomyrmex flavicornis
TATTCCGACGATCGCGTATCGCGCCACGCGCGTTCGCAACTACACCACGATAACGAAGACGCGTTCATGCGAGACGGCCGATAACCCGTTTGACTACCAGGAACACAAGCGGCAGTTGTTGCAGCCGCGACTGTCGACGCTGCTGCGTGCGCGATTCGATAACACGCGGGACAATCAGTCTCAGAGAACCGATGTTTGCGCAGAGCGTCCGTGAGCAATCACAGTTGACAAAAAGTAAATATAGCGAAGCAGGGATTCTCTCGAGCAGGTCTAATGACGAAAGAGACGAGCTGTCGAAATGGATTTAAGTTTCTCGAGAGTGTTTTAAAATTCACAGGAATTTTTGTAGAGAGCTCGGAAATTTTATGCCACTGCACGTTTTGCCTCTCGCAGATTTCTCTCTCACACACATTATCTAAATTTCAGTTTTAATTTAAATTTCCACTCATGCGCGCGGAAAATTTATTATTATGCCGCGCCAGAATCTGCACATTCGCTGTTCATCGGAGTTCATTTTTACTAAACATGTCGACACTCCCGCGCACGCAAGGCATTCGACATACATTGTGATGCGCGCGAGCCGGGAGAAGCACTAACGGCTGATTAATAACAACGACAATCGCGGGCTCGGATAATAACCACTGATGATTCCGCGAATGCCTGCATCGGCTCATCCGATCGTATTGAATTGCGACGCGCGGGACACAGCTAGGTCACCGGAGCGTATCTCTTATTCGCGATATTGAATATGCAAAACACTCTATATGTGAGCGATGACGTACCCCTTGAAAAAATCGTGCGTCTCCTCACGAAGGAAACGTTCGCATGGGGTTCGCGCTCTTGTTAACATAATATCTCAGAAATAAAACTTGCAAAACATCACTCGTCTACATTTGCGAAAAAAAGTCTGACACTTTTTAGATAAATTTCCGATCGCACGCGAAACGGCACGGAAAACAAATAAAACTCCCTTCATTCAAAACCTTCTTCATTCCGCGAGTTTTATTTGAGCCATTATTATTTGCGCGTTTCTCTTTTCATGCGCAATCGCGTCGCACCGACGATGGTGTAAATTCATTTAGACGCGATAGCGCGCTTGTTTACAAGCGAATGAAGTCGCGCGATGTTACAAGCCGATACTGTAATGGCGCGCGTTTTGCGCGCGGCTATACGTTTCCGCCCGTCTCATACATAGAGATACGAGTGATTTACATACATATCAGTTTCATTTCGTTCGAACGCGCGATCGTTTCGCTCTTACGGCACGCCATCACGCGCGCGCGACTTCCACGTGTGGGAGCGAGTCAAATCTCGCGCAAGAAGGGGACGAGAGAGTATAGGGAAGTAGCGGTACTACGTGAGCACCGCCATGGAACGTGCACCATAGAGAACCCCCTATGGAGCGACAGATGCCGTTCTCCCGCGCGCGCACAATGTCCGTAACGAAGACAGAATGCGTTATTATTATTCTTTTAATTCGATTTTATCTGCACGCCCGAGATACATGCCGCGCACGCATATATGCATAGTGCATCTCAAAGCACTAAATTCTGAAAAACGGACAGCGATGTACGAAACCGGTTTTTTTCGGTCCTGAAAGGCTTGTTACGAAATCAAACAAAACTCTAAACCTTTAAACACAGTTTGTACAATCTTTTTTTTAAAGTTAAGAGAAATTAACAATTAATAAAGAATCCTTAGACTCTGAAGTTTCTAAACTAAGAAATATATACGCGGTCATAAGAGCCGTTCGCAGGGTGTTGTGCGGATACATATATACACGCATATTTCCGCACAACATCCTGCGAACGGCTCTTATGACCGTATATATATATATATATTTCTTAGTTAAGAGAAATTACTTTTTTTTGTATAAGTTTGAATATAAAATAATATTAATGAGGGAGAGAAGAAAAAAAAAGTGTAATTATATACAATATATAATTACGCGAGATATTATATTTCTTCCTTCTTTTTCTCAGCAAATAAAAGTAAAAACCTGTGGCTTTCTCACAGTTATTATAATAATGATAATTGATATCGCGCGCAACACAATTTCAAGAATAGGAAGATAAGGGATCGACGTCCCGCGGCGCGATCGAACGCCTCCGTGTTCGACTCTCGAGCGCGATGTGGGACGGAAAAAGCGTAAAATAAATAACCATTTCGGGGAGATCCAGCGGGGAGTTACGAAAGTTCCGTTCGCTTGAGTGTATTCACACGTAGCATTCGAGAGCGCGTTTGTACGTGCCCAATAGTGTCAGTTCAGGAATCCTGTTTCCGCTTTTTTTTTCTCCACGCTTAATGGTTACACATCGAGACGACGCAACACGGCGAGCGCCGATGAATAAAGAAAATTTTCAAATGGTACGTAGAAGTGGAAAGCAAACCTGCTTCTTTTGAGGAAGTTGAAAATGAATTCGTGGAGAAACGAATACTGTGTCGTAGCGCGGCGATTTAAGCAAATAAGTGCCACGCGCGCAGCATAATGTACATCAAGAAATTACTTCCTGCGAAGAGCGCACGTTTAGTTATTCTAAATGCGTAATGTAAACAGTTGAACAAATTTTTATACAGCACAAATTTGAAACAAAGAAAGAGTTGCTGAAATTTTCCGCGAATAATCTCTCGTGCTTCTGAAATTCCAAGCGCGCGCCTTAAGCGTCTCGATCCATTGAAATAACGTCGACGAGAAGTAACCGGCTGAAATGCCCTGAAATCCTATTAGCGAATACAATGGAACGATGACGGTGCTCTCGCGACGAGTACTACTCCCGGTCAACGACGAGGAGATCCTGCGCACGAGAGAGAGTGTGTGTGATTGATTCCTTAATAATCGCGTTGCAGGATTTCGGGCCCCGCCCGCCGTAGCACGAGCGAGGCCGGCTCGATAATGCAAATTTCGCCGACGTGAGTGGTAGTCGCGAGGTAATTATGTATGGGGTTGTCGAGAGAGAGAGAGAGAGAGAAATAGTGGAAAGCAACACCGCGACACAGAGTGTGCAAGCGTAGAAGGGTGTCACTCGCAGCTGTTTCAACCCCACGCAACGCGAGCGAATCACCACACCCCGCGAAACGAATCAAGAAGCAACAACAGTCACTCGGTCATTAAGGGGCGTAGATCGTTGTTTGATTGCGGAGGCTGAGCCTAACTCGCCATTCTCTTCCTCTTTTTCCTCCGCGCAGGGACGGACGGTGATGTTTCGCGGGCTAATATCTTTTATCGATATCAATTGTAACACCGACGCTTATTGTTCTAAAGATATTTTATGCAGCATCAGAATATAAATTTATTAATTTTATAACAAAATTCTTGCTATTTAATTTCAAAATTTATATCAACTTACTATTTAATCTCAAAAGTTATCAATATCTCGCGAATATCTTTTTCAACTAGCCAAATAAAAATGCATACTGCGATAACGTTTATTAGATTGGAAATTATTTCTAAAAATTTTTTTCAATATTTATTTGTAAGAGATTTATACATTTTACTTTTTGTAAACCGTCCCTGGCTCGTGTATCTCTCGATCTCTGTCTTGCCGAGATTGTTCTTTCCGCGGAGAGAGAAGTCGAGGTTGGTGTCGCAGCAGCATCGGACCCTCGGTGGTCCCCTCGGGTAACCATCGCGTTGCGCAAACAAAACGGGAATCGAGTGAGGCGGAGCAGACACGCACTCGAGCCGCAACACGCAGGAAATCTTCGTCGAAGCTTGCCAGAAAGCTGTCGGTTCAAGGCAACTTAGACGGGAAGCTTGGTCGCGATGAGTGAGGTATAAAAGGATGGTAGCAAGGAGAGATATAAAAGGATGGTAGCAAAGAGAGAGAGAAAGAGAGAGGATCTCGCGTAATAATCCTTGAATCCGACTGTTTACACACGAGACTGATTATATCCACACATAACGTGAGTCGCGCGGCTTTATGACGGCTTTTATACGTAAAAAGCCAAACACGCGTGTCTAAACAAATTATATACTTGTGCGTCGTGAACGTTTTATAAAGAGTTTGTTATATAACAAAAACAAAAAACTACATAAAATAGACTATATGAAAAGTTATTCTCGCAATTAGCGAGACGTTTCATTATAATGATACATATATCTCTGGAAACTTTTGACACACAGCCAAAGTTTTAAGACAGGTGTCATTTAGAAAAGCTATCTACCATCTTGCAAAATTCGCAATATTTATTGAATCAATTATTCAACGAGCGTGTGGAAAGTGATGCTCCGGATTCTGTGTATAATTTTCAAAAGAAAAATAGTTTATTTCATACAATCTTCTAGCAACGAGAGATGGAGCAAACAAGCGTGCGGCATGTGACACAGCTTCTTGCGATCAATTGATTTTCACGCGCGCGGCAATATGATTAAAAATCATCCACACACGTCTATCATCGTTTTTCACGCGCTTTTCATTGGCTCACATTAATTAATTAATAACTCAGTATAAATATTACGAATTTTACAAAATGGTAAATGACTTTTCTGTTCAGATTGACCCGATTTTCGCACTTTGCTTGTGTCAAATTTTTCAAACAGCGTGTATATATCTACATGTGTATATTTACATATGTATATTTATCTCTCACACATTTTCAATACATAGATACAATTGCGATAACGGCGATAACGCATTTCGTTACGACGGTGTTCGTTCGTTCGTTCGAGGTTTATCAACGCGCTAGTTAACGAGCACGAGCAATTATTTGTATTATCCCGTAATATGTATTATTATAAACATAATAGTCGTGTCATTTGTGCCGAGCTAATTAAGCGCGTTTACGTGTACAGTCTATTATGACGAATGATAAATATGTAATAATCGTTGGTTACTCTCGGGCGCTGTTTTCCTCGAAAATCTCAGTTGTTTGGCGACGATCCAGGCCGCGTCGGTCACGTACGATCGATAGTATAATTACCGCGGGATGAGTGCCGATCTGTTTCACTCCGCTCGCTCGCTTTTTGTTCGAGAAGCCGATATATACGAAAGTAAGTGCAGAATTCTGTTCCATGCCAAGAGAACGCTTCTAGCGCGCGCGCGTGCTGTCGTCGGTTTGACGCTGCGCGATAAATCGCGATATTTAACGATCGGAATCGATACATAAATTCGGCGGTTGAGGAGACGATATCCTAAAATAAGGTATCTTTGTGCGCGGGGCGGATGTTTCATTACATTCCCTATTATATTTCTGATCTGCATTTTCAGACGCGTATGTACGTCACGCGAGAAAATTTACTGCAAATTTACGCGCGGAATATTAGTAAACAAATTAACGTTTCGTTTATTAATATTAATAAACAAAAGCATCGCGCAACAACGGTGAAAATTAACCAACGAATCGAAAGTTTTGCGTATCGCGCGATTTTATTTGACAAAATGCGATTATATACACGATACTCTTGTTTCCAACCCGCGGTCGTAAAATTAATGAGCATACGTCTGGTCATTCGCGGGAAAAAACTCGAATATCGCGCAGACAGTCGGAACTACATACGCGCGCACATCAAAAACTTCATACATACCACCAAAAACTTCGTATTGTTCGAATTTATTCGCAATATTTGAATAATACAACGATCCGAGCCAGCCAGAACCGCATCGATGGATTCGTTTCTGCCTGTTCGTTTTCGATCGTAGTTGGAACGTCTCCAGAGGGCATCCAGAGGCGGACTCGTAAACGCTCGTTTCGCAAACGTAACCCGCCGCGCGCTACAATATTTCTTCGGAGAAGTCGCCGCCACTCCCCGTCGCGTCGTCCGTGGTATATAAATTAGATCGACTTGTCACCGGTCGCCAACACTAAATAATACTTAGCGACTGGATTAACGCGTGGTCTTTACCCGCGCGCGCGCGCGAGAGAGTCTTGTCCCTTTGCTCGCGGTTTCCGCGCGCGCGAGCCGACCTCCTATTTCACGGTGCACGAAACTCGTTTCGGGAACGATTTACGAAGCAGGCGTGAACCAATCACGTCATGGAGACACGAGAACTATGTCGAAAGAACAGAAGAAACACATAAGCTCACCGATGAGTCAAGCGTGATTAACGTGTAGCGGGATTAAACGCGTCGCCTACGCGTCGATTGTGCGTCTTCTTATATGTATGTGCGTGTGCGTTATTGAATTTACAAACTAATCTCGGCGAAAAAATAAACCTGTCGTGCAGCTGATAGAAGTTCGCGTTCTACGCGGATGATCTTATTGCGAGAGAGAATCATTTATTTGCGGATTAACTCTAATGCGAATTAATGCCGATATATTCACCGACGAATCGCATTATTCGAGCTTTCTCTTTTTTTTTATTTCGCTTTTTGTTGAGATAATATTACACTGAATCAGAAGAATATACATCATATTCGTTCATTTGTAATGTCGCGATATACGCGAGAGTGTGCACATAGTGAAGAGAAACATGAAGAATAAATAAGCTACGTGTTCAATACGGATTACCGTCGCTCTTTCAGCTACCTATCGTTGAATTGATAAAATAATCATTCTGTAAAAAAAAAAAAAAAAACCAATCCCCAGTTCTCTGATATAATTAACACTAAATATAAATAATTATTAACAATTTCTCTCTGTTTTACATATGATTTGTGATCTTTGCGTGAATTAAAAAAAAAAATCAGGATTTTGAAATTAGGAAAGAGATTGATGAATGCAGATTATTCAGAAATTTGAATGTAACAAATCCATGACGTATCGGTAAACGAAGAACCGAGATTCTTTTTTTCTCGCGTGATGGATCGCTTTGATTTTTAAACGAGGCACTAAACGCCGAACGGACAATGTGGACGAGGCGGCAGCGGTGCCTCGGAAAATTCGATTGCCGTGTAAAAAGCTTGTAAACAGGAACAAGTTTGAGAAGACTTATTGTTTCCTGCCCGTCGTCCGATTACGACACTCAGTTCGTTTCTCGAGACACGGGGTATTTATTTATTTTCGACGTCGTCGGCGACTACGGGCGTGTACCGGTCGTTGATTACGAGAAGCATTAATGAGGCATCGAAACGTCAATATTCTCACGCTTACCTGTTCTTCGATAAACGAAAACACGAAGCTCGTTCACATAACAACTCGAGTACGCATTTCCACCTTTAAATTACGACGCCTCGAGTTTTTTGTGTCGACACACGAACTCACGGTTATGCGCAACCCGATCGCTTTACCTCGAACGATTACGAAGATAAACGTTTTCTCTCGATAAATTCCATCTTGTTGTTTTCTCTCGGACGAAGTGTGTTTCGCGCGAAATTATCGTCGAATTGAAGAATCTTTCAAGTTTATTTTGCAAGAATTTATAAGAGAGAGAGAGTTTGTCCGAGTGTTCCACTCTCGGAAGAAATACCGCTTTTTAACGGACTGTTAAACAACATAATTGGCCATTTATTTCCATCATTATTGTGTATTGTTATTACATTAAAAAGTAAAGTTGTAATAAGTCTGTACCTCTTTGTCGTCGTCGTCGTCGTCGTCGATTGGCTCTTTTTGAAGACGCTCGAGCGAAGTAAATCAAACATAACAAGATCACTTCGTTACGTAACAAGAACGTCCGCTAAACTTCATGTAAAACATACGCAAACAAAAAAAAAACTTTCCCTACGGGCAGAATAAAATCTGATAAAATTCATTAGTTTTATCTGTGCCGTGTAATTTAACGAGATAAAAAAAAAAAAAAAAAAAAGATTCTCGACAATTAATTAATAATGGACTTTCATTGTGGCGTAAAATGAGATGTGATTTTACACATTTATTTGTTTTTTCTCATGCAACGAGCGATATGAAATGTCAAAAAATTAAATGAGTTTTTACGCAGTTCGCTTCTCGTCGTCGAGTTCGCGCGTTGACTCACACACGAATCGAAAATAGAGCGCGATTCATCGCCGTAATCGTCCGTTCGTTGCCGCGAGCGGGAGAAGCCGCTTGATCTACAGCCGGTCGTAAGTGTAAAAGAGTCCTTAATCAGAGGATTCCCACCGTTTTATAACAGTCAACTTGAGCGTTTGCCTAGTGACGCGATCGTCATTATGCAATACGATCGGAGCGTGGAGTGAAGCGCGACGTAGATCGACCGACTCACTAGAAGTTGGAACATAACTCAGAACTTTGTCGCTGATCCCGCTCGTTAAGGAGGAAGCGCTTTTTAGGACACCGCGCCGTCGCTGCTCGATAACTTTTCCTCTGTCATTCGGGTCGGTACGCGCGCGCTCCCGCAAAAACTATACACTACAGTGGAACTTGAACATCATGAAGGAGCGCGTTCGAGCACACCAGAATAATTTCAGATTTAGTGTGCACAAGTTATAATTAATCTTAGCAGAAAGAGAAGGAGAGAGAGAGAGAGAGAGAGAGAGAGAAACGGAGCAATAATTAATTCTCTGATCAACCGTTTCTAATGCTTCCACCGACATATGCGCTGCATCCCTCTGTTTTCCCTCTGTTTTCTCTTTTCAGCACAGAATAAATAAACAAATACAAAACCCTGTAATTAAAGCAATTATTTACAGCTTGTATTTCAACGATAAATTAAATCATGCAAATGCTAGTTTTCTTTCTACAGTGTGCGATTTATACCTTCGAATATCAACCTAATACCGTTAATAAATAACAGCTCCGAAAGGCTTTAATGAAGAGAATGTACGAGAGCGCTCGCTCGCGCGTTCAGAGGCCCAGTTCTCCGAGTAATTCCCGTTCGCCTAATGGAGATAAGCCGAAACGTACGATGCGGTTTTCTCAGGTGGCGTAATGAGCGAGGACACAGGACCCTTAATATCGCGGTCGACCTGCACCCCTCGCGGACGCAGGTGCGGCGAAATTGCCTCGCCCCCCCCCGTGGAATCTGAACCTCTCCACTCTCTCCGCCTTAGACGCAGCGTGGGTATAGAGAACCAGGCATTTCTAGCGAATTGCGCGAAAGCCCCGATCCTGCAGGCATTATATGCGCGCTTCCGCCGTCGTGGCGCGTCCCTCGAGGGACAGTCAAACGCCTTCCTCTACGAGCTGCCGCGGGCTTATCGTCGTCGAAATAATTAATCGTGGCACTAGTGCCTGCACGATCAATAGTTTTAACTCAAATTGGCTCGTTTGTAAAAATTATTTTGCGCACGAAAATTGCGCAAACGCAACGATCTGTCATCGTTGCGTCTACGTCTGTTTTTAGAAAATTTGGAAAAAATGTACAAATCGTCGGAACAATTACCGAATATTTTTTACTTTGCAATCTTTTCTTTATGTGAGATTCGCGTGTATGCGCGACTGTGCAATTGTTAAATATTTATTTTACACTGTATTTAAATACCGCAGAATCTCGCAAGTTAAATAAACCTGACTACACCGATTCCCGCTGTCTCTCTTAGTACAAGATTATACGCCGTATATAATATGAACAAAGAAGGGTAAGAGATTTACTCGCTCACAAAGCGAGCTCTCTAAGCGACGTTTCCCCGCAACTTCACTGACACACTCTCGTTCCTGTTATATTACGTACGAAATTAATTTGGATCGTTATTTGAGCCAATGACATGCAGCCGAGACGTCGAGTGCGCGCGCGCAAACGCCTCGTTATACGTTTTGCAACATTAATTATTCTCCGCTTCTCTCCGCGTATATACCAAGAACCTCAAAAGCCTATCTATCCCGTGCGTAAGCACGCGCGCGCGAATACAGATCCACTCTCTCGTGGATATTAAGGAGAGGAAAGCTTTCGCGCCGCGGAAAATACCTTCAAGTGCGGAAGTTCGCGTGGATAAATCTCGCGCGCGGAAATTTCTGCATCTCGCGCCACGAGTCGAGAGCTATACTTTCCCGGTGGGAATTCGCGAGAACGCCGGCTGTGTTCTGCACACATTCTTTCGCGCTGGGAGAAGGAAGATGGTAACTCACCGTGCGAACCTGGAGGAAAGCTCCGTTCGTCACGTACACCCCGTCGGCATTCTCCGTACCTCCTTCCTGTTTGCGACGTTTTTCCCGCCGCCGGTTTGCCTTACTGGATGAGTCGCAACGATCAGAACCGCATCTTTTTCAGTTCCCGAGATTGTTTCCAAAGAGGCAGTGAGGATTGATAAAAGAATCGTCCGTATGATGAATCACTGCTTTGAGACAAGCTTCAGTCCGGAAAATCCGTCCGATTTGTGATTTTCTTCAGCGCCTTGACTCGACACAACGATCAATGTGTCTCGACGAACTGTACTCATGATATACTTTTTTTTTCTAATATTCTTAACAATTCTATCGTTTCCAGTGTGTGTGTATGCAGTTCTCGTGTATATATACTGCTGTACAAAAGTTCGATTTTAAGAGAGCGAAGTGGCCTCTTTGATAAAAGTGGTCGGGTTGGAAAAGCGTTCCCGAGGAAGATCGCTCGAGTTCGCCAAAGGCAACGACACCGGGCTCCCGGTCGCTCCCGTTTGGTTGCTCAAATTACTGCTCTTCTCTCCGGGCTCTATTTCAAGGTTTGGCCCTGGCCGAGCACGCCCGTACTGACCGCGATCGTTCGCGATCGATCGATCTTATTGTACCGATCGACGGCGCGCCACACGAGGCGGCCGATGATCGATAAGGCGCTAACGCGCTAATTGGCAGACGGAGGCCACCGTAATCTACCTATCGAGTTAATTATATTTAATTGGCGGGTCATTAATTGTATCCTTGATTATACGAGTCTCGCAAGATATCTCGTATCGCGGTTCTCTCTCTTAACGATCGTGACGACAATGCACGACACACAGTGGGACCACCGCGTGGACATGAATGAGGAATGACGAGGACTATTGCGTGCGACTGTGTTTTGCGAGAAACAACGACCGACCACGTCGACAGTTTGCAAGGTGCATTACAAAGGTTAACGAGGCGCAAGCTCTTTCTCTTCACAAGTCCCAAGATATATTAAACGATTCTCTGATAAATCTCTCTCATCGCCGAATTAATCTCGAAAGGGTTTTCGCGCGAGATCAAGCGGCAATCAAAGGGATTATATGCGGAGTTCGGCCGTGATTTTCTTAGATGAAAAGAGCTCGTTTGTCTCGAGAGAACGGTCCCTTACGACGACTTCTTACGCGCTTCGATACCCTCTCCCGAGAGGATCGTTCGCCCGTCGAACGGCTCGCTCTTTGCGCGAGAACGAGGGTCGTCGTCCACTTTTCTCTCGCGCCCTTTTTCCGGCACGATGGGCGTGCTTCAGCCTTTACGCAAAGCTTCCTTATTACGACGACGATCGATCGGTCATTCCCTTTCTCTCCAGACTCGTCTCGAAGGGCACGCGAGAATTATCTGCCTCGCCGCCTCCTGCGAGACGACTATGAGCTGCTGACTGAAGCTATGAACGCGACTACAAGTGCGACTGTAGTCCCCGTCGTTGTCGCGTTGACATCGCCCTTATCAAACCTGAACACTGGATCGCGATCTATGATAGTCGACGATTAGGCACTCTTTGTGGTGAAATGATCTCCCCAGTAAACGATGCGTAAACTGAACGGTGTAGGTACCTCTCGAAGCAGATCGCGCAAGAAATATCAAAGCTTTAAGTTTACTCTTACAGTGCTACTCGCCACTCGAAAACGAGCTCGGAAGTTTCTCGTGTCGTGTGTGGTTTATGTGGTTTATCTATATTTATCACTCTATGTTCTTTCTTCTGTACAAAACGGATGCTCAAGTGTGTGTTACGGACTCTTCTTCTTCTTCGTGATCTTCCACGCACCCCCGGTAAAATATCAAGTTTGTGCATCCACTCACTGTTCTACGTGATTTTCTACTTCAAAAATGTCTGAACCCTAAGTATTACGCGTTCTCTTCTACGATCTAATCCAAACCACGGAGCTCTCTTGTGTGCATACACACACACTCTTCGTATCAGTCCAGTCCCGCACAGTAAATGCAAACGTGCTCGTTCTCATCGGCACCGAGGCAACTTTAATCAACTTTAATGAACTCGAACTTCCGGAGATGTCTCGGTGGATCAATTCCAAACTCTCGTTACACACATCTCTCCGAACATCGTTAGTAGAACTCGCAGATTCCGAGAGATTCTTCGATAAAGCTTTCGAGAGTGATCGTATCCGCCGAGGTAAAATCGTCCGAAGCAGATCGTGGACAGAGCGCACAGGTGTGCTTTTCTATGAACGCGTACCCTCCTCGTTGAGGCGACAGTTTCTCTCAACTCTCGCGCCAACGTTCAATTCGCAGCTGCTAAATGGCTGCCGTCCGTTCGCGCGAGCACTCGGCGGAGGACTCCGGGAATGGAGTGAACCCGGCGCGGAAGAGACACCTTCGCCGAGGTGGAGGAGAGGTCACCCCGCAGCGAAGCGGGCTCTCGGCGCGACTGAGATGCTCGGGACCGCGGCGACGAGAGCCACCCCCGCCGTTGCGAGAGGGTGGCAGCGGCCCGGCGGGTGGTGTGTGTAGGTGCACGAAAGAGGCAGAGAACGAGAGCGAGCGAGAGGAGGACGAAGAGGGAGCGCTGGTGCGCGCAGTCGCGAGTTCGAAAGCCGGACCGACGGCTATTAATTGCGTCCTCGCTCTCTCTCTCTCGCTGTTCCTCGCGAAGCGCTGCCTGGCACATACGGATGCGAGAGAACTCGCAAAAGATCTCGTTCGCGCGACAATCGTCACGAGGGGATTTGTATCGCATTCGAGTCCTTCGAGATTTTCGCAAAGAGGGTTCTCCGTTTAGCCCTCTGCATCACGCGTTTTCCCATCGAACCGACCGCCATTCGCCCCATTCGCCCTCTCTGCAACTAGCTAGTCCCCTCGCTTTCCTATTTCGCCATCCTCTCCCCTCCCCCAGCGCGTTGCGCCTACCCTGAAATAATGGACGGATAATCTGTTCTGGCGCGGTCCCGCCGGGACTAAAAGGTTCCTACGAATTCGCCCGAGCATTCTCCTTCCCTTAGCCACCCTTTGACCTCTCGGTCTCTACTGCTTTCTCAACTTTTTTACCCTCTCTCCTCGACCGCTCGCGCGCGTCTGACGTTCCCTTTCTCGGCTACTGCTTCCTACGCTCGTTCGCGAGAGAAAGAGACGCGCGAGATCGAACGCGAATATCGACATCAAAGTTGCTCTACGTGAGCGACGAGAATCGAGAAGAAGTGTGTTGTTTGGAAGGGTCACCGGTCTCGTTGTGCTTCGGAAAATATATCGTGGCTTTATTCCGTGACGCGGTTTGCTTCGTTATAAATCTCGATAAGCTCACAGATTAGCTGTTATAGAGAAAATTACACGATTAGCTGTTATAGAGAAAATTACATTTACACGATAAAAACGGTACAAATTACACTTGTCAGCAAATTACAATAAGTCGAATTTCGATGTACATATGTGGCGATAAGGTTTTTTTTTATTCAAATTAACATTCGACCCACTTCTCGTCTATTTTCTACGGATATTCTCCCGAGCATATGTGCATTTAAAATCTTTTCCGGCCGAATGAACGAAGAACGCGACGGCTCGGCGCACCTTTAGTGCCGCGTAGTTTGCATAGAAAGCACGTTTTACGGGCCCCGAAAACGGCGCGAGGTGGGTGTCTCGGCAGCGCGTTCGGGCCCTATCGGCGGTGGTTTTTGGTGGTGACGTTGGCCACGCAATTAGAAGTGTAGCAGTCACGCCATAAACATAAAGTTCTCGTGTGGCATTACGCCTACGTTACACGACGCCGGTTTTAACTCCCAACGGTTGTAACAGACGACACGTGTGGGAGAGTGAGAGAGCAAGGAAGATGTACGCGGGTTCCTCTCGAAATCCGTAAGTTACGTGGACGCGATAACGAGTAGTACCACCGCCGAGAAAAGAAGTGTCGCATAAATAAGTATCGGGAAAAGGAATTTAACGTGTAATTAAATAGAAGCGCTCCCTAAAACACGTGTGGCGGATGTTCCCGTTGAAATGTCGTAAATTAAACGCACCGAAGTGATAAATCGTTTGAAAAATACCACTAGACTAATAAGCATCTCATCCTTTTTTCTTTTTTTTTTTTTTCAAGCGAGCCGAGGTTCAAAGTCGATGAATCCGAGAAGCGCGACGTCTCTTCCTGCTAACATTACCGATAAATAACGTTTGCTGCGGGATATAAAGAAAGACACCAACCCTCCCGAGGGAAGACGCAAAATTCGCGGTAACTTCCGTAAATGAGAAGAGTGCGAGAAACAGGCAAAAGTCGCTCGAGGGTGTACACACTATTTCGTCAGCGGAAGTCCTCGGGATCTCTCGTCTCGGAGAGTAGTCGTCGGAGGAGAACTTACGGGGCTGTTGCCCCCGATAGGACTTCTCAATCCGTCTCCTGAGACCCCCGCGGTAAAGACTCGTCAACTCGATCGGGACTTTAAAACAATTTTGATATCTCATCTCTGGCGCGCGTCTCTCCCCGCGCGCGCCGTCTCCTCAGCGCGACTTCCTGAAAGCGGCTCCCGCGGTACTTTCCAATCTCCCGCGGGAAACTGCATCATCCTGTGATTGTCGATTCAAGCGTGCGCGCGACGCAAACGCGGAGTAACGACAGCAAATTTAATTCGGCGGGTTTCATGTAAGACGGTCTCCCTTTTCTCTTCACTATCCGCCATTCTGTAATATATCGTCATCTTAATTTCGCGACTTTTACGAAAAAGCGGACGTGTTTTGTTTTGCTATTTTGCATCTCTGTCTGTCTGTCTGTTTTTCTTTTCTTTTATAGAAATAAATTTTTACTCGATCGCAAAAAAACTGCAACACGTTCGATTTATGTTTGATATTAATGACATTCATGCGCAGGCAATAACACCGCGCAATGATGCGATGTAATCCACGTTTATATTAATTGCGTTGCTTATTAATACTAAGCCGCGAGAAATCCGATTACATTCCCGATTTCGAAAAATACACATATCGGCGGAATAATTTACGGAAAGACTCTTCTTATATGAATATTCTCACAAATCGCGCGATCGAGACGATTTATAGTTGATCGCGCGCCCGATTAAGGCAATTCTATTGCTCGATATAAACTCGACTGCTAAGCAACTTCCAACAATAGACGCGACTGGCGCCGCGGCCTTTTGTCTACGCGAAACTTTCACAATGTCGCATTTTCCTATTGAAGTCTCAGTTGAGGCTAAGTGACATAATTTTGCGCAATTGGCAAGAGGATTATCCGTGAAAGTTCGAATCGAGTTATCGGAAGTCCGCCCCCAGAAGCTCTCTCGTCTTTGTTTTTTTTTCTTTTTTTTTTTTTTTCAGTTCGGCGAACTAATTGATCTTGAAAAGGATCTGTAGCGTGAAAGCGACAAATCCAACGTGCGATAAGACGCACGTAGCGAAAAGAGAGAGCGAGACGATATTTCGTCAAATGAGAATTCTTTTCCAAGTAATGGCTCCTTTGCCGTAGCAATCGCGAAATTCCCACGAATTACTCGCTGGAATTATATCTAGTTATGGGACGGATTGTGTTACTTAACTTTGCTCTTCGCGACCCACGCGCGCAGCCCATGCCTCGCCTTATTGAAACCTTAGCTGTAAGGCCGCGGAACATAATTTCGCGAAATTGGCGGAAGGATTATCCGCGGAAGCCGCTGTAACTAAGCGTCTGCACGGAAACTTTTCTCCACACCCGATTGAGGAAACGGCGGAACGACGAAGAGAGGAGAAGAGAAAGAGAGAGAGAGAGAGAAGAAGAGAGAGCATAACAGAGGAGGCAGAGGAGAAGGTAAGAGAACAAGAACACGGAGAAAGGGGATAAAATCTAGAAGAGAGAGGCGCTGTATCGATTTCTCGCGGCAACCCTTTGCGTCCTACCTCTTCGTCTCAATCTCACTCTTTTCTCTTCTCGTTCCTCTATCTTCCTTTCTCTTTTTTTCCCTATCTTTCGCCGTCTCGGTTCCTCTCGCCACCAAATAAATTAGTTGTCACGAAAGAGCAGAAGCCGGCCAGCTGGCTGGCAGACGGACGATAAAATTACCCGAACGAGCTTAGAGCCGGGGACAAAGTTGAGCCACGCCAAGAGCATTTGCGGAAAGGGTTTTGAAGGCGACCGGGGATCGCTATTCGTACCTAATTCGCTTCTCGCGGAAAATAGAAGGTGGACGTTAACCCGGAGGGCGAACAAAAGTGCGGGCGATACGATTGTCACGATCGCCCATTCTCCTAACTCGATCCATGAGCATGCGAGAAAACGGTAAGGAGAAGGAGGAAGTTCGGGTAAACTGCGGCAATTTCATATATCTAACGTGCTCCGTGTGATCTTCCCGACCAAACGCGATACCGTAACATTATTGGCTGACGAGACCTTCCCCTCCTTTATCCGCGCTATCTAACATTTTAATAAAAGATTCATCTCGCAAAACGGCGCGTATGTGCATTCATGACATTTTCGATGTCTGCGTCTCACATGTACGTATACATATATATGGTTAAGTACGCTCTATTCTGAACATGTCAATTTTATGAATTCTAAAATTGTCAGAGTGCAAAATTTTGTCGTAGATTCTCGAGAATTTTTTAAATTGAGTGACATGTGGCACACGCAAAAGGTACCACTTACTAAATATCTGTACGGATCTCCAATTTGACAAATATCGATTACGTACATTTTCGCCCGTCATCTCCGAGTTGATATCAAACTCGATCTGTACTCGCAGCGTCACACAATGCTTTTACCTTACTGCAGTAATATTCGCTTCGATGCATTTGCTATGCATATATATATATATAATATAAATGTGTGTGTGTGTATATATAAACTCACGATGTCGCACTAGCGGTGGCGTAAACGACGACGTCGCATCGAATCAGATAAATGTCCGAAGAAGCGCGGCAGAGTTTTCTCTTTATCGTAACATGGTGTTACTCCCGTACCACGTCGTGTTTTTTATCATCATCCGAGAGAAACAACGGTCGTGATGATTTTCGCGATACAACGCGACGCAACGTGTACAACTTGTAACGCGCTTTTTCGCAAACGAGTTAACGAAAAAGAAGCAACGAGACAGAAAGAGAGACACGCCCATCGGATACCTCGATGGAAACAGAGAAATAACTGATACAGCCTGCGGGGAAGCAAGAATCATCCCTCGCGCGTCGTAAAGGTGGTTTGTGCGCTCTCCCTCGCGACAGGAAACGAAAGAGCAACTCTTGGAACACGATAGTCGCGTTCTTTTTTATTTTTCTCCGTGCATTTTCGAGTGTGTCACGATTTTCTGCGCGCGACAGTATCTCGTTGTTCATCGGCGTTCCGATATTTCGGCGTCCGGAGCAAGCCTCGCGAAACGAACGAGAGAAACTTTAGTGCAGCATGTATTGTATCATTTTCTCGTTTCTTGACCGTGGTTGTGTATTGAATACGTTACATATTTATTTTCTCATGCGTGCAATATGCGACATTGTGTGGATTTCTTTTTTTCTTTTTTTATTAATTTCTCTCATAATCCCGTCCATTTTTCTCTCTTTTACTCCGGTTCGCATTGTGTTCGTATACAACGACCGTTTCTGCTGAAGATCACTTGAAACATGCATCTTCAGCAGACATTTGGAGTAAGCCGATTATACTCCTTCGGATTTTCTGTACGTATATATGTTATGTATATGTATATATATATTTATATATGTATACATGCACACGTGCAATGCAGCCCGAATATAGAATCAGCATAGGAGCGACATTAATATCCATTATATTTCCAACGATCGCGCGCTCAACTTCGAGAGTCCTGCCAGTCTCTCCCTTCCCGCCGATCTTCTTCCGTCCGTTCTCGAAACGCAACGGCATATCCGCGAACCGTTTCGTGATTTATGGAGAAAGTTTAGCCTCGCGATTATCCATCGAGGCCCCGCCACCGCGACAGTTGGCGACTCGTCCTTCGGTCCTCCACATCCTGCCGCCACTTCCTTCCTCGTCCCGTTCCCGAACTCTATATCCTTCCTTCTCCCTCCTCTCTCGATTTCCGCTATCTCTCTTTCCGTCATTCGCTCGGATTAGTCGAATCGCCATTTTCGCCGACGACGGATATTATAGGTGAGCGCGATTACCATTCCGAAATCACGATTTCGCGAAAGGGCGAATCCTTCCGTGCCGTTTCGTTTGACAGAAACGAATCTGCCTTGTTAATTAAATTAAGCCGCGCGTTTGAATTAATTCTCACACACACAATCGAATTAGAGACAGAAATATTTGAGAACGCGAGTGAGGCGCGAGATCGAGATATACGTACCTACATAGATTCGAGTTTCGCGGTGTCAAATTGCATTTTATTCCGAACACGCATTTCTGTGATCGTCGTACATATACGTCGATTGAATCCAAAACTCTATTTGCAATTCAATTCAACGCACGCGTTGAAACAAGTGACAATCGCTGTTTTTGTACGATCGCGAGCAAAAGTGCGCGAGCGCTTACGTACTCCGACTTACATACAGTCGAAAACTACTCCGAGCCAGTTAGAAGACGCACAATCGTGCGACGCGAGCGTAATGTCTTTCAAACTGGATAATGCGATGTCGGCGGTTCTCTCTTCGTGTTCTTGCTCTCTCTGAAAGCGTCGTCCCAAAAACTATTTCCTCCCTCTCTTTGCACTTTCCTTTGCATTACCGTCTACTCCCCGCTTCGCTTCATCCTTCCTCAACTCTGTCGCTCGCTCATTCCAAACAGATGTCGCGTTACGACTCACGGTATACGCGCGCACGCGAGAGAGAGAGAGAGAGAGAGAGAGAGAGAGAGAAAGAGAGAGAGAACTCCGGAGCAACTACTAACGATTCCTACACGATTCTCCCCCTTCGCGCGCGTAGACGACGACGACGACGTCTACGTTTGCCAGATGTCATGTAAAAAGTTCGCTCTCGACGTTAAAGACGTCTGCACGTGTTGTGTTTCGCGTGCATATCCGAAATGAGCGAGGCATGAATACGCGTTGCCTTTAAATCCCTCGGAGAAAAACTCGAACGGAGCAAGAAGACGTGTTCTTGTCACAGAATTTACTCATCTGCGCGTCGCGGATCTTACGATGGAGAAACAATAAAATGTTTCTCATACTTTTATACAAATAACTCACAATTGATGATTTATAATTTTATTTATAATTTTAAAAAAATGTTTCTTAGTATCGCGATTATATAAAATCGTCATTGATTCCTACTGCTTTAAGTGCGACGCATTTCAATCTACAGAGTGAATCAGAATTCGAAGAGAATTATGCAAATTGTCGGATGGATACGGAAATAGGTTTTTCCATAACACAGTTACATTCCGTAACGTTTCCTTAATGAGAATGCAACTTTAATGTCTTCCGCCGCGCCTCCAAGAACTTTGTTACAGCATTAATTTCTGCCAATACTTTTCGTCGAATAGGCGCGCTCGACTATTATTCGCGTTGCTCGTAACAAATTAATCGCTCATAAATCGCGCGAACAATTTTCTTTTTTTTTTTTTTTTTGGTCGACGTGTACGTCAAAATTTCTTTTCTCGGTCTCTCGGTTAAGCTGCGTGCGAGAAAGACGTCGCTTTTCATTTACGGGCTGATTATAGTCGCTCCGATCGACCCCTAACTGGGAGAAATTAGCCGCGAGTTAGCCAGGGCTGCTCGTTCGAGCCCCAATTTTGAGCAGGGACTCATCTTCGAAAGGGAACCTTCCCGTTTACACGCGCGTGATTAATGTCCTTAATGTCGCCCTCGATCCCGTAATCTCGGCCGCGATTTTAATAACCGGCTCGCCGCCCTCCCGCGACGATGACGAAGAAAGCGCGATATTGTACGACGCACATCCGCTTTTATGGGACCCCGTTTAATGCCGCGATAGGATAGGGAAGGGAACGCATATTGCATAGGCGTCCTCGATTTTATTTTCCGGAACTGAGAATTCACGAGGAATATAAACTTGAATATTATTTTTGTAATAACGATTGTTATTTTTCGCAGTTTTTCAAAAACCCAGAATGCAAAATCTAAGAAAATTTTATTTAAATAAATATTTTACGAATAATATTTATTTAACGCAATTTGTTGTAAAAGTTCTCTCGGCGAGGACGCCATTGCGAAGGGAGGCAAACGCAAGAGGGGACAAGCAGTAGACTGAATGTAGCGGCACGAGTAACAGCAATATGCCAGCGATATCCCGTGGCGATGCATTAATGCGAGATGCATTCTCTTGTGGGGAAGCATCAAAAAAAGGGAAAAGAGGGTGCGAGAGAGAAGAACGGCGTGCAACGCGGGCATGCCGCGTCTTCTCGCGCGAAGGATGAAAGTTTGATGAGATCCCAGCCACGTGACTACCCGGCGAGATCGCGGCAGGTTACGCGCGTGTTATAGGTGGGCATGGGACGCCACGTGCCGCAAGAATGTCATTATACGAGGGGAGGAAAAATATTATGAGCTCGCCAACGGCGCTCGGGACGGCAAATGCGCGGGATCGCGTCTTTAATTCCATCGCGGTTTTCCGCTTTTTGCGATACTAATTGCGC
>QVNW01002686.1:0-11334 GCA_014825475.1 Pseudomyrmex flavicornis
ACGTTATTGCGTAATTGTCTCCCTCTGTATATCTTGCAAGTATATATTCAACGAATTCTGAGAAAAAATTTATTACGATTTTTTTCTTACTCAGCGTACGGTTTTTTTAATTTTATCTATAGATAGATCTAGTTTCTTTTTCTCCCAGCTATATTTTATCTTTATTTAATAACGCAATATTTTGTATATATTTACATATATATATGTACATATATATAAATATATATATTTTGTTTTGTAACACAGTGTTTAGAATTTTATTTGACAAATTGAAATCGACGAAGTGAAGAGGAGATAAGAGAATTTTATCGCAACAGTTAATGGGCGGATTAACGACTCGTTCAACAACAGTTGAATGGACTCTAACATCCCAAAGTATGGCATAAAAAGTGCGTAATTTATAATTACTGTTTATATTGTGTTTTAATCATCTCCGAAACACGCCAATTTCGCCATATCGCATCGGGTCTTTAATCGGCTATAAAACGACTAACGACGTTCTCGACTAAACTCGTTTTTCACCGTCGATTCTTGCCACTAACGTTGTCACAGATACCGCACTCGTGCCTCGAGTGGGATTCGTAAAGAACGTTTGCTGGATTAAAATAATTCTCGGCACATGCCGTTGTATCGGATTTTTTTTTTTTTTTTTTTTTTTACCTTTGCGATGTAAAAGCAATATCGTTAAGCACAAATCTTAATTTAAAAAGTAACATTTAACTTTTACGAACCATAATCTTTTGTCTTTGATGTGACAATAATTCTTCTGGTTTTTAAATTTTGCTGTCGTTTAAGAAGATTTTCACGCACGTGCTATATAAAATAAATTAAATTTAATGTTAAATTGACAAAATTTGATTTTTCCGCGAGACTAAACTTAAGACAGACTTTTTTGAATGTAATCAAATATTGATTACATTGGGAATTAGTACTGGATACACACTGCGGTACAAATTTGATGGTAGTGTGTATTTGTACTCGCGTGAAATCTAATACACGGCGGCAAACATCATTTGGAGAATATCGTTAATGAACTATGTGTTTTGAAGTATATATCTCGACTGTTCGCAAACTGTTCCCGAACAATATTTGTTGATGATATCTCTCCGCGCGAGTTTATAGACACCAATCTGCAGCATTAATGGCGCAAAACAGATGCATCGCAAATGCATCGCAAGAAGTAATGAATTTATGTTCAATCGCGCGAAGCTGAAACGCGGAAGCTGAATACCGCGACTTTGTCTTCTAAAGCGACTCCGTCTCTCGGAGATAAAGAAGCGTTTCTCCGTTTCTGAATGACTATATTCCACGTGGATTACCGCGTTTTCTGGTATCACTAGACGAAGAAATGTCGGTAACAAATGGCAGTGTTTTTCCTCGACGAAGTACATTTCTGTAAAGTGAACGCTAAAGCTCTTTTCACACTAAAACTGAGAGAGAGATATTCTCTCGAAACGACATTTTTCCTAGCCAGCAAAACTGAACAAAAAAAAAAAAATTGTGTGCATTTTTTACGAGAAAAAAAAATTATAGGAATCACGAGGAGGATAATGAGAATTTTTGCAACTCGTGAGAAATATTAATTTTATTATTGCACGTCGTGCTATTATCTGTACCCTTATTCCTCATAAGCCTCGACGCTTTTAAAGGCGCATCGGTATAATTTAAGAGGCAGTGAGACGCCTCCGCGTTCTCGAGCCACCACTATACCATTCTGCATTAACCTAAAAAAGGTTTTCTACAGCTCAGTGGTAAGTCGCGGCACTTACTTGCGCTGTACATTGTAGCGGTCAGCGGGCTGCAATAAAAGCGTACGCTTCTCCTCGATCTTCAATTTGAATCACGGCTGTTTTTTCCGCCGATCTTTTTACTCCCCCGATGAAATTTCACTTCTTTTCCTTTTTTTTCCACTGTTGTTTTTTTTTTTTTTTATTATTATTTCCGAGCAATAGCGGGCGCACATTGCACGGTTTTTACGAGAAAGCTATTTTGCTGTCTGGAAAGTTTCGCGCTTCGCATGTGAGAGCAATCGCGCATCAATCTACCGGGCTTTTGTGTGTCGAAACGTATATGTACGTCGCTCCGTTGCGCTCATCTGTCTACAGCTATCCTGCTACCCCCGAAACTATAAAAATACCATTCGCGCAGATCAACCATTGTATCGTCCCCTGTATTGCCGCGACCGATAGAACCTCCCGAGTCTGCAAAATGATATATTCAGCGACGGTTTTAGTATGCTGCACTCTTTGTTGTGAGTTTTTCACTCGAATACAAAACGCGCGCATGTATTCACTCACCTCGCGCGCGCCTATATCTCACGAAATAAGAATCTAATCTCGAAATGTTAGAAAGTGTCACTTACTGACAGATCCGTAATTTGGCAAGCACTAAGAAACACGTACACGACACAGTCAAAAGCGACAGAACTACTCGAATTGCTTACTTGTTCTACAAGTTCAGAAAAATATCTTAATGTCTCTTTATTTGCTTTTCATATTTTTTACCAACATATAAAGTTATTAGAAATGTAACGAAAACCTGTTACTTTTCTTTTCAATATGCTTTGCAAAGCATTCGAAAAATATTGAATCGCTTCCTCTTCTATACTGCAAGCAGCAGTAGAATTAATAAAGAGGTAAAAAAGTTTTTTTGCATATATTTTTGTATCATATCATATAAGAGTATATTTCACATACTATAAAGTTTGATACATATTAATTGTAAGAGTGTTACATACTTGTTTTTGATAGAAACATTAACGTAGTTGCAACAGTAAGCTGTAATTATTAACAACATATATTTAGACGAGAGCCTTTCGATGGTATGTATGAACTCACTCATTTAATTTATCTATATACATAAAAGCCCTAAATTCTCTTTTTTATACATATATTTACTTGCGTTTGTTTAGAATTATTTAGTAGTCATCACATTCTTAAATTGGTTTTGTTATAATGTAAAAATACTATTAGTTTATAATATTGAGTGTTTTTGCACAATGCAAGTATATTACATTTAATAATAACGGCACAAAATGTTTTTAGATTACCGATGACAACTTTTTACAACAGTTGACATACATAACACGGTAAATGTTTTTATACAATATATAAATATACAGAAATATATATAAATATTTTTTGAAATAAGTTTTAGTCACACACGTGTATGTTCTTATTTTTTTTTTTTTTTTATAAAAATATATTCTATAAGTCTTATCAACTTTATGCAAAAATGTATAAAAGTATAAATGTATGATTATTATTAACTATAGTTTTTATTCTGTTTTAGCCATTATTTGTTCGTGATGTCATTAAAGATAAAGCTGAAAATCGTCGTCGTTTCCTAGCTAAAAATGCAAAATACGTAATAAGTCTAAACATACGTAATAAACCCCATGACGTATTTAATTACAAACCATATAAAATAAATTTTGCACTAAATAAATTTTCGTTTTAGAATAATGTGTGTTTCCAATAAAATATGGAAGTCACACCTCGTATCTCACTTTGTTCAATAATGTGTTTTTTTTTTTTTATTAACGGAAACAATATGCCAATTAACTGTGTTCAATATCATAATACATCGCCCGCGGGATATTTGGACATTGCGAGCGCAAGACCCACGCGCGCTCTCGCCTTTGCGATTTCTTCTCGTCGGACGGCGATTTCGCGCGCGACGACCGCCTCGTGACTGCGCCGAGTTGCGCGCTTCTTTACAATCAGGTGTATTTGCGCTCAACAACAACCGACGATCGCGACCAAAGTGCATTCCGCCAACTATACGCACGCCCCGCTCGTTATCGCCGCGCTTGCGACAAAGTATGTCGCGCGCGAGGCTTCCTTTCGCGCCTGATTATTACACGGCGCGTCTTAAGAATCAGCTCGCCAGAGAAATTGGTCGCTAATTCAGATCATTTAACGGCAGGGTTGGAAGAGAAAAAAAAGAGAGAAAGTTGCGCCTCGTCCCATTCACGTGGCGCACAAGAAACTTAAAACCGTCTTAAAACCGTACACACGGAGGTCGAACGATTAGCAAACAACCGCAAAAGTACATGCACAGGTGGAATCTAGCACGAGGTACCTCGTGCGCGCGAGATTATCGTGATAACATCTTCCGAGCGCTTCTTCTTACAAGATGCGAGAAAGAGATGAAGAAGCGATACTTTTCGACACGTGCAACGTGTTGCGCGTCTTCATTAAAATTATACGTACGTACGTTCATAAGCGCGAGCGGCGAATGCTCGCGAGAAGAACTCGCATTGGGGGTCAGGGGATTTAACATTCAGAAGCACAAGCGAAGTCGGCGAAATCTGACAACCTGTTTCGAAGATGCAGCTTCGGCACCTCGCTCGCGCACCGAACGATACACCTACCTACATAATCCGTAAGGATCGTAAACTTCTTTTACCGCACGAACAAAAAGAGAGTGCGCGCCGACCCTATAAGACGCGAGGAAGACATTATTACCCTCTGAGAATCGCGTTGTTCGGAAGCCGATGCACGGGCTGCCGATCGTCAAGGCTTGGGCCGCCGAACGTTGAACCCTTTAACCTCATTTGCGAAACTCGTAACTTCCGCTTCCGGGACTTGACATCGGTGGCATTAAGCGCCGAGGTATTGCTGCTTTCGGTCCAAGTTTCTTTCTCGTTACGAGAGAACAAAAGCTCGTGGCGATTTCTCGTAAGAAAAAAAAAATGGGGTGAATCTCTTCTGAAGTGCGAGCCAATATTATAGTTGTTACTGCGAAAAAACAACACGACGCGGTCGTATAATCACTTCCGAAGAGGAAGCGCCGGAACCAGACGTCGGAAAGTTCCGGCTTAACGATTGTTCTTCGGCGATTGTCGACCAGAGGCGAACGACTTTCGCGGGACTTTCGCGCGTCTCTCTTCGCGGCGACCATATTTTATCGCGTTTTGTGTTTTGCATTAATTCCGCGAGGAAAAGATTCCGCTTGCTCGTCGCGCTAGAAGATAGAAAAATGGTTTCGATCAAAACACACACGACACGCATTCTACATATGTTGCCATTCCATTCTTGTTACCAGTAAAGTTATTTTTGTTATTATTATAGCGCGGTATTACACGCACCTTCGGAGTTCGTGAAAATCAAAGATCCGACTCGCGCGCCGGAGGGTGAGAGCGAGCGTTTTCTTATTAACCGAATTAGCCGCTAAATTATTGATAAGCCATCGTTGGCGCATTATTGCCCCGAGGAAATGGCTGTGTGTATAGCGTTGTGTATCTTAATTGAGAGATCTTTGGATTTGCGGTCATGAATCGCGCACCGTCGCTTTCGGTGATGTCGTTCGAAAATAAGCTGCGCACCGATAAGTGGCGAATTCCGCGGCGATATATCTCATATCTCTCGTAATCTCTCGCCGCGCGTTGCCGGGGTTTCTCGAGCGAAAATTATGTATCCCCGCGAGGGATACGTTTCTCCCTTAGCTCTCCGCCGCCGCTGCCTGACCCTGCTGTAATAGTAGTAGTAAATCGCAACGCGCGATTCGTTTCGCGCATTGCCAGTTGATCGCGCGCGTTGCGCGCTTACGTAAGTCGATAACGGCAATTAACTCGTCCGTTTTTTGTTTTTACAACAAAGCCGGAACGTCACGGTCCACGTGGCGACCGGCGTACGTCAAAAATCCCGTCGCGCGCGCGCATTCGGAACCGACGAGAGAAAAATAATCTCGCAGCATTTTCGTCACGAATCGTCGCGAATTTTTTCGACGACTGTTTTATAATGCCGTTCGCGACGCGACGGCGCGATATAAATCTAATTTCCACGTTTTCTATATAGCAGGAGAGCATCTCGACAAAAATACGAAATACAATCGCTCGCGTCGTACATAGCTTTTGCGCGCGTTTTAATGCGCGCGCTCGAGCGGCACACGAGCGTATGCAAACTCGTTCTTATATTACCATACGCGGGATAATAGAATCGCAGTTACTCCGAAAAGCAACTGCGAATAAAAATAATCCGACGTCATCGCGACCAGGATATAAGAAGGTAGGGTATAAAAGAGAACCGCTATCGGTATATATATTCGTGTAATCAGTCGGATTACAGCGAGCTTCGCGCGCGGCTATTTAAAGTCGTTAATCTAATTAGCGTGCGACGGTTAATGCGCTTCAAATGTGACGATACAAAAGCGAGAGCCATCACAAATACAATACTTCGCCCGGTTTCGTCACGATGTGCGGCTTAAACACGTTTTACGTGGATAAAACGAGTAATACCGTCGTTGCGTGGTACAAGTCGTCGGGATATTTCCATCGTTTGCTCGCATCGCGCGCGGGCCACAATTCCCGTCGTTAAGCGGCTTTAAGCTACGCTCACCATCACGCACCACCCGCCCAAAGATGCCGGGATACGTTTCGAGAGATATTTTGGCGCGCGAGTATGTGCGAGTACCAACAAAATTACCGTCGTGTATGAGAACACAAGCGAGGCAGAAGGAGGGAGAGATAAAGAGAGAGAGAGAGAGAGAGAGAGAGAGAGAGAGAGAGTAACGTGTATTCCTCTATTTGCGAATGCTCTCGCGCGATCCCGCACGCCGATGTTTGCAGAAGTTCGCAAACGTTCGCGAACATTGGTCTCTCGCAGCGGCTTTATCTTTATCGTAGCGTGTACTTAAATTTGCAACGGCTCATCGAACGGTAATCTCGATTAGTGGTAACGGATAATTTTCCCGATACGCGTCGTGTATGTATTTGCAAATCAGTTTAGTAGTTGTGATTATTTTAGCAAGAAGATCGATTATAGGCTTGCACACACAGATCACAAACACATATACATATATATATAAATATAAATATAAATATTCGTAATTATAAAATTTTCCGATAAAAGTATGTTGTTTATTTATTTGTGTGTTTTATTTATTTAAAATATTTACACGAAAAGTACATTCGAAACTGCAGTTGCGAAACGTATCTTTCTCAAATGCAAATACAATCTCTAAATATCGTTGATTGCTTCTCGCATAATTATGTCCAATTAACGTCGCTCGGGCGCACATGGGAACCTCTAGGATATAATCAAACGGGAACATTGAGGCTTAATTGCGAGCTTACGCACCCGTCTCTTACACGTGCGTGTAATTAAGTCTCTAGTTTACAACTGCTAAAATATATTCGCACGAATTACGAACGATTAAATGATTTTCGAGCCGCGGGATGTGAGGCGCGGATAACGAATTTTCCGAATGCGGTGTAGACACACGCCACATGCCGCATTTATTGAATCCGAGGCAGATTTTTTACAACGCCACGCGCGCGATATGTTCGCGAACGCGATTAACATTCAAAGTGATCCACTTCGGAGCGAAAGTCGGAGACCCCTAATGATCGGTCATAATACCGTATAACGTAATATCGCTGAGAAACATCCGTTCCGCGGACGTGACTGACATTAAAACGAAGTTTGCGATATTACGTGACATTTTCTTTGCGATCTTTACTTCTTACAAAATGCATGTAAAATATTATCTTAGCGCACACATTTCTTACAAATACTTGTTTCGCGTATAAATCGACGTAGTAGACACAAATCGAATTAGAGACATATAACTAATTTCGTCATTAAGACGGAGGATAAAGTTCGAGGTCAGTCTGAAAGTTTACTTCCCAAAACTTTATACTTACTTACTTACTCGAGAAAAACGAAGAAGTTCGAAGAGGGAAGAGAAATAGCTAAACTTTTTTAAGGTTCTGTCTCGTGTCATCTGACTCTCGCTGACGGATAGGTTTTAACAAGCTTAATTATATTTCTGTGAAATTTCAGCGATTGCAGTCGCGGAATTTCGGCACGTGAAATTATTCAGCGCGACGAGTAAAGAGAACGGGGAGAAGACGCGCTAATTGAGATATGCGTGCGCGAAACCGACCGAGTCTATAAGATACGATCTTTTCGATCGCGAATGCGCGACGACACACCGTACAAATGGATACAACTCGGGCCGCCCCGGTCGACGGTGATATTTTACACGAGTCGAGTATATCCGCGCTTATCACGCGCCGATATCACGCTCTCTCTTTCCCGCGGCTCTCGTTCTGCTTAACGGATGATAATGTCCAAAGGTCCGAGCTGATTAGGCCCGATACCCGCTGCACTTCCTACGATCCGTTATCGCGTTTCTATTCACTATTCCCCGACACGAATTCATTCATCCGCGTTATCTCCGCGTTCCTCCGCGTTCCTCCGCGCTCCTCCGCGCTCCTCTCTCGCGCTGTACATATTATGTATGTACAGTTATTCGCGCGCGTCTATACACCTAGAGTCGCGCGCGTTCTCCGCGCTCGTTCGCGTGATAAATATTCGCGCGCGCTGCAAATTCCTCGGAGCGTCATTTTTGCGCGAGTCTCAAACTCCGTCGGCAAATTTCAAATTTCGCGTTTCCCCGCCTGCGGTCAAACGACGATCCATCACGCGTATTCGGTTACTCGCGATACCCACCCGCAATTATTCATCGCGTTTACGCCTGTGATTCGCCGTGTGTGTCTCTCTCGCCAGGTTCGCACGCCCTGTCGTTACATCACCCGCGGCAGTCTGTCGTTCATTATTAACATTCATGTTCATTAAATTAAATTAACCTTTTACTCGCATAGTAACCCGAATGCAGTTAATATTGACAGAGAGACCAAACATTTTTAAATTGATTAAATTGATCAATTGCAAAATTCATTACTTCATTGAAACACGTTAATTACTCGTTCTCGCGCTTTTCCGATAATTACGAGTTTAAATTGTCAGGAATGTGACACACACACACACATATCCGTTGCAACAAAGTTTCTGTTATTTTCCGGTGAACGCATCACCCTTGCATTTTTCCCACACGCATTATTGTTACAAACTTTTCTCGAAATCATATCATCGCGCCTTATTATCGCGCGGTTTTAATTATTATTCGCGGAGCCGCTTAGCGGGAGAGGAAGATTTCCGCAATCTCTTCTGCTTTTTCCGTGCGAAATGAAATTTCCGCGAGCGTCGGGCGCGCGTGTGAAATTTTCCAGCTCGTATTATTTCAGTGCGGTATTAAGATCTTCGCGCGGAGACTTTTCAAGAGCTTTGTAAGTTCTAAGTGCGTTCTCTCCTTCAGAGGTTTCACTTTTCTCTCTCTCTCTCTCTCTATATATATATATATATATATATATAGGTGCATCAAACATAAAACGCGCCTCCATTCTGCACAATCTTTTGTTGCAAGAAATTGTTATTTTTTCTTTACAATTTTAATTCCGGAATTATTTGAAAAAATTAACAGTTATACGAAATTTCAAAGTCTCTTCCCTAAAAATAATTTTAGCTTTTACCGGAGGCTTTTTTTTTTTTTTTTTAGTGAGAGAAAGTTAATTTCGAGACACACATTTCCTAGCGACCTCTATGTTATTTGTGAAAGCCACACCACTATGTGTGAAGACGCTGCGAGAGCAAAGTAAACCGGGACCGTCAGGCGCGTTTTAATGCACGCAGATATTCAAAGAAACGTCTGGGTTGAAAAAAAAAAATAAAATAAAATAAAAAAGAGGTAAGCATTCCGCGCGCATTGAGTTATTTGACCGACGACGCTGCAAATAATTTTGAAATCCGCCGGATGTATGTACGTACGTACTTTTAGCCCAAACGTTCGCCATTAATTCACCATATATTCCGCGTGTCGAGGGGTCAACCTGTTATTTATCATAAAATATGAGAGCTCGTGCCGAGCGGACCGCGGCCTTTATATAATGGCGCATAATAAATTGCATTCAATTCGCCGGAGCTGTCGCGCAAAAATATTACGTACGGTCCGAGACATTTTCGTCGTCCGCTCAAACGCCGTCGGCTTACTCGTCATTTAGACGTTTAGGCGATTTTATGGTTACCGCGCTTTTTGTTTTTTTTCGACTATTTGGTTAATTCATCCTAATTTTTCACCAACCTCGCGAACAAAGATCTATTTTTCACGTGTACGGTAATTAAAAGAGTGAAAAGTCGAACTTTTCGCGTAGGTCTGCTCGTTTTTTAATTTCATCCGCGCAAATTTTATATAAAGCACAAACGCGGCCCATCTCGTTACGGTTTTTCACCGAAAAGCGAGCGCGAGACGAAGTGACATTATACGTAGTAATTACAGTTCCTTAATAAAGCCAAGCGCGCAACAACGCAGCCGTGATTCGACGTTATTACCGAAATAATTGGACTTTAAATGCCGTCGAAAGTTCGGGGTCTTTACGATCCATAAAAGCACGCACCTCGCGAACCCGAACGATAAATCGGCAGATGAGCCATTAAGCCGACCCGGCCGATTCTTATGCGTTCCTTATGACGGGCTCTAAAACAAACAAACGCGGAGACGCATGTTGCCAGATAGCAGCGCCTTCTGCACGCCGCGTTACGACCTCCCGAGGTTGTCGTTTCGTAAATTACTGTAGCTACAAATAATCATCGTTAGCCTTCCGAGCACAAACTCTCCGCTCGCGGTAGGGCCGCATGCAGAGGATGCATGCGCGACGGGGTCAGGAATAACGACGCGCATCGTTTGTACGAAGATTGTGTTTCACCATGTGACCGTTCTTCTTTGAGGAAATTTGATGACAGAGGAATCTTGCGAGGAAAAAAACGTAACGCTACAGATATCGCGAAGAGAAATTGTCGCGTTGTTACATCGCGATGTTATAATGTATTTTTTTTTTTTTTTTTTTTTTTTTTTTTTTTTTTTATAAAGTCTCCGGCTTGTTGTCGACAAATATATTCTGAATATTCAACTTTGCTGAAACATGCGTATACGCAGATGTCACGTGGGAACAACCTCTATAATAATTTCGCGGCGGTAATCGGTATCGGATGTACCGAATATTTTCCTCCGTCTCCGATCGCACGGCAGCTCGTGATATTCTGGTGAGAATCCACGCGATATTAAATTTCTCGGGACAAAAATATGCGGTCGGCCATACGATCTCGTTTTATGCCGGACCGCGGGAGAACACACGGAAGTCAGCCAAACGACGACGATTTCTCGGCGCGCATTCAACGACGAAAAAAAAAAAATAAAAAATAAATAAATAAAGCACGCGAGAAACGTGAAACTCGATAAATTACAAATGCAACTTCCCGCGAATATTACGAAACGGTTATGTTTGTGCACTTGCTGCTTTTTGATTAATCTCCCGCTGTCACTCATAAACATATACATTTCTCGCGAAATGTGCAAATTTGTGCTTTCGAATAATTCGTCTTCTTTTCTCGAGAGACAAAATTTCTATTATTTTATTTTTAATTAGTGAAATTGCATCGCCCCTGATGCGAGACGGCAAGACAGTTACTATATTTACGAATAAAACGAGCG
>QVNW01002687.1:0-22221 GCA_014825475.1 Pseudomyrmex flavicornis
AAAAAATTAAAAAAAAAAAAAAAAAACACTCGAATAACGCATGAGCGAGCACGCTCGTTTGTTTTATTGTCGTTAGACAAATTTTCAATATTTCCTTCCTCTTCAACTTCACGTGTGCAAGAATCTCCCGGCGGAGGGACGAATCCCTTCGAGGGTAATACTACGCGATAATAAAATTGATGAAGTCTCGCGAAAACATTAATACCGCGAAAAAATGTCGACATCAATTTTTATTGCGCGGGAAAAGTTTTGTCATCATTTGTTTATTTCGATGAAAAATAACACGAATTTCGCGAAGCGTATATGCAAGTTTTTTTTTTTTCTATATATACGCGCCGTTCAATAAAATGCCTATTTTATTTCATTCTTGTCTTTGCCGAGTCGGGCGTAGCAATAACTTTGAAATAGGCATTACGCATGCAACTCTCCAGGATCAAGTTACCCGAAGTTTCTAGTGGCGGTAATACGACCGTGGAAGGGTGCAGTAGCGAAGCTCCGCGTGTAGTCAGACGACGACCCGACACTGTCGGGGTAGGAGGAGAACTCTGTCGTCGATGCAGACTTTGCGTGCGACGACGCTCGCGTCGTCGTAATCTCGTCAGGAGAAAACAGGTTTCCGCCTTTCGTATGTGTGTGTGTACGCGCCCAAATTGCGCATTGTGTCTGCGATATCGCGATTACAATAAGAATCGGTCGCTCGCAAAACAAATTTCTACGTGGTAAAAAGTTTTATTACAACATGCGCGACATCACTGAATATTGTTTTTTTTTTTTTGGTTTCATACGTAATTAATTCGTGCGAAACAATAAACTTAATGATAATTGAATCGTATATATTTTTTATATATATTTTTTTTTCTCCCACGCTACCGAGATCGTTAACGACGCGGGAAAGCGAATGCTCGAACGAAATTCGATCCGATCGTCGTTGTATGAAACAATATCCACTGACTCGTGATGCGCGCGACACACACACACACACACACACACACAGAGAGATGTTGGGCTCGTTGAATCCGCGGGATACAGTTAAGGTTTTTGACCTGTGTCGTGCGTCTGTCGCGTGCCTCGGAGGAAAGAGAATCACACACACGATTGTAGTGTAGAAATACGCGTGTACACGTTACAAACGGGATCAATTAACGCCATGTAAACGAGAAGCATTATCGGGCTGGTAGTCACGTATTTACCGAGCTCCCGCGCGCATGCAGATTCCCCGTTCCCCATCCCGGCACGTACATACACCGGCATCGATCTCGCCGCATTCCCGTTCTCTCTGTGTTCCGCAGTTTCCGCTAATGCGTCGTGACGAACAATATGCGCGGGCAGGGAATAGCCCCTCCCCCCCTCCTCTTCTTTCCCCCGGTGAACACAACCGAGATAATTAGCGGCAGCCAAGTGATCCACGGTAGAACGCGAATCTCACGTCTTTCGCGGTTAATTCCGCACTCGGCGGCGTGTCTAAAGAGATTTTTTTTCCGCTAGATTTCCGCAAATAAAAATACACGCGCGTTACGCGAAAATCTCGTCATATCGCAGCTGTAAAATAATTCCTTTCGTACGGTCAGTTCTCTCGCGGTGAATAAACATGAGAAGAAAAGAATACCAGTTTCGTCTATCCGCGCTTTACGTTTTCTCGCTAAAAATCGTCAAATCTCACGAAAGAGACTTGTTTTGTAAGGAGGTTTGGTTGATCAAGAAGGAAAGAGGAATCTCCTTTTATCGATAATTGCAAAATTTTTTATTTTTACTTTATTATTGTATTTCTACATTTTTATTATCTTTTTTAAATGCGACTGAAATAATGAACGGCGCTGATTGCGCCATTACACTAAAAATCGTCGTTTTTGGTGTGTTAATAATTTAATAATTTTACATATAATTACAATTTTAATAATTTTTTGGTGTATTAATTTTCATATTTTAATAATTTTGTTTTTTTTTTTTAGTGGCGTGGAAAGACCTCATTTTTATTACAATGATTCCTACGTTCTTAATCTGCCAACACAAATTTTTTTCAAACAGTCATTTTCACTTTACTTTTTTCTGTTAAAATATGAGCTCCGTAAGAACTCATATTAAAAGTCTGAAATTACTGAGTTTTCAACAACAATTTTTACGAAATTTTTCACGAAAATAAATATTGAAAAAATTTGTAAAATTCTGTCTTACGATCGGGAACAAATTTCTCAAAATTTTTGTCATTTTCCAAATGTGTTCCAAACCTCTTTAAGAACTACGAGAGACGATTGATAAGTATCTGAAATACTTATCAATCGTGTGCTTTTCGCCAGACGAGATTGCACAAAACTCACGGAATTACACGGGCGGAAAATGATCAATGAAAGTAATAAAGAGAAAGAGAGAGAGAAAGAGCGAAACTTCTCGAGCGTCGCCGTATTTATTCTCCAAGTTGCGACATTTATGCGCTACGAAATAAATGTAGTTTACGTCCCAACTTTATAACGTGTGATTTAATCGCTTCATATTTTTTCACTGGAAAGTCGCGCCGGATAGATATCTATGTATATTGCGCGCGGTATATAATATTTATTAATTAATAGGAGATCCGGGCGCGTACATACACATATATATGCACCACGCGCGTCTCGTTCGGTTTCGCCGTCGTTCGTTTCTACGGATTAACGACATTAACAAGCGCTTCGATATTTCCGCCGTGTGCGAAAGTCTGTGTGCGAATTACGCGCGCGCATTAATTATCAAATGCTGCGGAGAAACCTGCGGTTGAAAGCTGAAAAGGATTCGAATGTTGACACACGGAACTGGTAATACACACGTGTAGCGCGCGCGCGCGCACGTGTGTGTGTGTATGCAAAAGCTTGACAAGTTGCGACATATAAATTCAATTATGAACATGTTCTCTTCACCGAGCGTTTGATGTGTTACGCTTTCATTTATATTCAGTTATGAATAATTGCGAGTAATGAAGTTTATAATCCTTTTTTACGAACGTCAGTACGCGCACGCGCGCATTGTCGATATCGTTCGTATTGTTTTTATTTATTTATTTATTTTTTTTTTCATCGCATTGTTTTCGGGAAAAAAACGCAAAACTCCAACTTTTTTTTCTAAACAATAAACATTATCGAAATATATCAGAAGGTAAAAAAACGTGTGTTTAAAACAAATCGAGCAAACATATGTGAACCAACGTAATAACAAACGTAACGATAAACGTTTTCATTGTTACTAGAGAGACGTCGTTATCGTCGTTGCGTTCTGATAATTGCGATTGTTCGTTTCTATTCGCACCAAAAAAGAGATAAAATGCACGACAATAAGCCGAGCGAGAATTACCGCGAAATTACATTCGGGAAATCTAACAACAAAAAGAATAATTCATCCGCGCATTACACATGCGCGGGATAAGCAATAGTAATCTTATCGTAATTTCGCATGCAACCGCGAAACCACGACATTGTCCCGTTCGAATCATCGAGCGAGCCTTGACTGATTTCCGGTCACGATTGTCTAGTTCCGACCGTCGCGGAGATGGCGGAGGTACAATTGCCGGTGGAAGGCCGGAAACGGAGATAAAACGCTAACCCAGATGATACGATGTGATACGGACTTGGATTGCGTTGATCCATTCATCTTGATTTATATTCTTCTAAACGATTGAAAAAAAAAACAGCAAAAAAAAAAGACGATCACTACGACTATTAAAGCAAAATCACTAATAGATTTAATTCCAGACCTGTCGGAATCTTTTTAACGTTTTACGTATTTGTTTTTTGTTTATAGATTCTTTCTCGAGTTTTAATTAAGTTACTTCTCTCCATACTCCAAGTTTTAATTGAGTTACTTAACACACTTGGAGTTCGCTAACAAAAGTTCTTCCGCTTGTTTTTTTTTTTTTTTTATCGCCAATTTCGACCAGGATATTCAATACACGCAGCGTGCGATATTGAAATTTATATTTCAATATCTCATCGCACCAAACGTCGCTCGCGTTTCATTCCATTCCCAAAAGAAAGAGAGTGGGAAAAGGAAGGGTGGGGAAGGAGAGAGGAGAAAGGAGAAGTTCGCCAACTTATCTGCTCTTCCTTTGTCTTTTTCTTATCATCGTGCATCACGGAGCACACCCCCCCCACGAACGACTCCCTCCTACTGTTGCAATTCCAGCCCTTTTCCAGCCCGAAGAGAACGAACGATCCGTTTAACGCACTGCCAGAGAACCGATTCGTATCTTTTAAACCTCGAAACCTATTCGGAACTTCGACGACGTTCGCCTCATTTCCCGTCGCTCGTCCCATGTCGATTCTTCGCGGAGTCATCAACGACTACTTTTCGCGATCCCGACGACCCGTCCGATCACGTGGGAGAAGATGCACACGCTGACGAACCGTTAGCTCATCGCGCCGATCGTCGTTTTGTATCAAGGTTGATAGTGCGCGTCGCGGCGTTGTCGTCGAGTCGCGCCTGAAAAAGCGAGCGGGAGCGCTTCGTGGTAGTTAGTGCGCGATGTGCCGCCGGCCGGACGCTTCCGGTTTCGCGATCTCGATCGTCAGCCGCGCTTGTGAGGCCCGTCGATCGTGGAGAACGCCGCACAAAGTGAGCCTATTGACGCTACGGACGTCGTCGTCGTCATCATCATCATCGTCGTCGTCGTCGTCGTCGTCGTCGTCGTCGTCGTGGACGTCGTCGTCGTGGACGTCGTGGATCGTCAGTGCCTCGATTCTCAGGCCCCTCGGATCGGTTGCGCTGCGCTACTCATCGCGCCGCTTCGCGAGCTGAGGACAGGCCGGAGGATCCTGGGCGACGGCCGCACCGATGATGGGATTTATTATGGGCTGCACGTGTTTCAAAGGTACCCTGTCGCATCTCTTTCAAGGTTGGTATCGCTTGAGACTGAGCGAGCCGAGAAATCTCGTCGAAAGTCTTTCCTCGATGATTGCACGGAGTAATGTACACCTGTGTGTGTGTGTGTGTGTGTGTTTGTGTGTGCACGCACGCTATTTGGATAAGATCGATAAAATGCGGAAGTGGCACGGAGAGATAAGATTTTTCGTTCTAATATTTCGTCTTGGAGAGAAATACGTTTCTTTAGTAGTTATTTTGGTAAGAGATAAGAAAAAATAAACGTTCAACATTCTTTTTTCGATAACAAAGATAGTAAGTAATGTGTTTTTTGTCGAAGAATATAAGACCGAGGAGGTTTATCTGAGAAAGCTTATCGTCTAGTAGAATTGAAAATTTATTATATTCTGCCAATGTTTTTGTTTAAACACACGCAAGTTATCGCTCGCGTCTGAACATTTGACTAATTGTAAGTTAACCTTCGCATACTCACAGACTCCAAAAGTGACGACTCTAAATACAGTTAATACAGACTGGGTCTGTGAGACTCTCGCGACTTTAAAATCGAACGAATCTTCGCGCAAAATCAATATTTTTTCAATTTTGTTTTTGTTTAATCAAAAGTTTGAACGATTCTGCGTCGATCAATACAAAAGTAAACAAATTGAAAAAATCTCCAACAGTTTAAAAAAATAATTTTTACTAGAGACACTAGGTTTCGAATTTTTGAGTGGGTCTGGAAGACCCATGTCTGTATGCAAAGAGTTAATTTTAATCTCTACGTGCAAAAAAAAGCGCGAAAAGTCTTGCGATATGAAAAAAAAAAAAAAAAAAGTAAAAGCGCGTGCGAACGAACTTACTTCCCATTACGATCGTGATCTTTATGCCAAGGTTTGTTATCATCGGAAAATTATATGTGGGGGAAATGAGTCGTCATTAGATTTTAAAATTTCCTACAACTTTCAACTGCGGCAAGTTATGAGCTCTTTGCTAACGACAGAACTCATTATGTGTATATCGTAATTAAATCGAATCGTTAAAACGTTTTTACACCTAGCAAACTCTTTATCTCGTCGGCTGAAATTTGCATACGTTTATCGAGGTTGGTAATCGATATACCGTGTAGTCACGACAAAACATTTCTATATATATGTTATGTACGAGTTTGTCAACTACATGCTGTCACTCGAACATGAGGGAGCGAGTTGAAAATCAAATAGCATTATTTCTCGTATTGTCTGCTTCTGCGCGCGCGCGCGCACACATACACACACGCACACACTCGCAATGTACACGTGAGTGCACAGGCGCATATGACGGATCGGGTCTGCGGCATCGCGTCGCGAGACGAAACTATCGAAGCTCGTAATGGTCGCACAGTTTCGCGATGCGTAACTGTCACCGCCGCAAGGCGCGCGCGAGCGGTTCGCTGTGCGTATAAGGCACGCACACGTGCGCGCACACGCCCGTGCATATCCCACGGTTCTGTTTTATACTGTTACTGTACACACCTTCGTATTTACCGTCGCGGATATATCGTTGCCGCTTTTCGCAGCACAGACGGAGAACAAACCGCGTCAGTGTCATATGCGCGAGAGGGTGGAGGGAGGAAGGGGAGACGAACAAGGACATGGTTGCAGATTGTTTTCGCCGCTCCGTGTACGCGTCACGTGTGTTACTTCTCTCTCTCTCTCTCTATCTCTTTCTCTCTCTGTGTGCTTAATCTCTCGACAATTAGCCCTCGACGTAGACGGAAGTTTACACGTGCCAAGTATATTTAACATCGTTCAGATACATCGGTCGCGTCTCTCGCGAAACTGACGCGAAACAAATTTATCAAAATTGCTTCATAACTTCTCCGAATCCCGCTATGCCGAAAATTGTTGCGAGAGAAATTGCTGTGCCATACAAAAATTTTGCACTTGGAAAAACAGAACTTGATAGATCGACGCGAAAATTTTTCTGGCGCTTTATTTTTATTTGTTTTTTATTCCGAATATAAATAAGCGAAAGATTTTTCTCCCGTTTTCGGACGCGCACGATACGTAAGCGTTCGAGGGAGGATGACACGCGGGAGGGTCGCGCGCATTGACGTCTTTATTATTCTTCTGTCACAAAACGACGCCATTGATCACGCCGCTGTCACGCGAGTGAATGCAATTTGAAGACGTGTGTGAAAGCACACCGGCGACGGTGGCAAACAATGCGCTGCCGTACACGGTGTGAAGACACCTTGTGCGCGTCCGTCCACGCGCGTGGATGACGTGTCGCGCGCGTAGGTATGTCATCGCGCGCGCGCATAATAAGCAGGGAGAATCATTCTAACCGAGTCCTCTTTATAAGCAAATTAGCCACGTCGTCGTCGTCGTCGTCGTCGTTGTCGTTGTCGTTGTCATCGTCGTCGTGCGCCTCATTACGTTAACGTTCTAATAAAACGGCACCTATTGTCGAGATTTCAAAGAAACTTCATTCGAAGACACACAGTACGATCTTCTTTGATCTCGTGCGCGACACGTTCCACAGTAGAGAACTCCGGTAATTTCCGTGAGCACATGGGACCGATTTTTCCTAAAATTCGAAATTTATCTTCTTCTCCCTTTAAATTAGCGACCGATTGGCAGCGAGAGAAAAGATATACATTTTTTCTTTCTCTCAGAATGGAGATAGAACGCGTGTTCCACGATTTTCGCAGTCACTCCTCAAAATCGAGGAAACATCACCGGGGAGTTAATCTGTTGGCTCCCTTCGCATAGAAGAGAAGTCGAAATTGCGATGTTCGAAATTACTCGAGTTTCACTGTATTAAGTTTGAAACGTGTTTCGTAATTCCGTATCGCATTCATATATAATATGTGGCGAGCTGATACATCGGAACCGCCATGCACGTGTCGCCGGAGAAAAGTCGTGACTGCGCGCGTGCTGGTCGATGGAGCCAGATTAATATTGGTGGCGCGCGGCAGTTTTGCTAGCTCAACTTTGGATAATTAATTCGATTCACGTGTTGCAAACGCGATAAGTCATGAATTTATTGCGGGATATTTCGTATGTAGGTACGCGAATATTCAAATGAAAATCATGAAGCGGTAAAATATTAACATTCGAAAAAGCACTTCTGTATAAATTTCCTTTTCATTAAAACGCTGTGCTTTTTTTACACTTGTAAAAATTCTACACACATAAAATTTGGTCGAAGTTTAATTTTTTTTTTTTTTTTAATATAACGAGAATTTAATACAACGAGATTTTTTTAAATATAACACAAACGTTTTTTTTTGTCTGTTTCAGGTACGTATTCAAGTCAGTCGTTGAATCGTCATTAACGCACACAGCTGTTTGGAGTCTTCTTGAAGTTCCGCGTTCTGTAACCGTGAGTAAGGAAAAATTGTCGCACGCACGACGTTTCAGAAAACTTTAAACGTATGAAAATAACGCGCGCGGCGCGCGCACAAATAGCGCTGTATAATATTGTATTTTACTGGCTGGCGTGTTGTTTTACACGTGAAATCATATTCTAGGCGTGGTTTTTTTCTTTATGCGTATGATTTTTTTTTTTTTTTATCGCTTATCCACGTGAACGTGCGATGTTAAAATAAAATGTCTTTCAAATAGAAAAGGTTACGAGGCGTGGATAAGTTCGCGCGTGGACATTACGACATTTAAATGACACTCGCAAGGTCTTAATTGCACGCGCTTCATCATCTTTTCTCAATATCGATCGGATAATATTTACATTGTTATTTTTTTTCTGTTTTTGTTTTATAGTGTGACTTTGCAAAACCCCTTCGCGAGCGCTATGTTGTGTGTCAGTAGATGTATATATATGTCACGATGCATCTGGGGAAATGGATCTATTATTAGTGTGACCATAGAACCCTATTTGCTAAGAGCTTTTTTTTTTCCACCTGCATTTTTGCGACGCTTGTTATATTTATTTAAGTTGACGCGACGCAGAGCGGACTCGTCATCGCATATCGTCCTTGGGGTCGAAAAAGAAGCTTTGCGGTCCCGGAGCGATTTCGTAAGGACCGCGTGCTCGAGATTCAACGAAACGAAAGAATTTGTTTTTTCTCTTCGGTAAATGTTTAGTCGACTCGAAGACTTTCGTCTCTCTCTCTCTCTTTTGAAAAACGACAAATGTTTTTCGGGAAAAACATGTTTCGTTTACCTCGGCGTTACCGCACACTCGATTTGCCAAAATCCATTTGGTTTGTCGCAAGAATTTTCAAGCTTTTCGCCTCGTCGCGCGCGCGCGAGAGAGAGAGAGAAAAACAAGCGAGTGTACGATGTCGATTCGATATTTAGAGAAGTAGATTTATCGCGTTTCTTCCTTTTGTTCCGCGTGCCATATCGATTCCACTTTAAACGAGTCCCATTTTTCAGAAGATTTTTTCCCCCCCATGCCTTTACCTTAGCGGATAATCGGGAAAATCTTGTCAGACATGAAGAGAGAGGGTCGTAAAGAGGGGAACGGACACATTTATTTTGTGTCAACCTGCGGCACACGAGTCTCGTAAGAGACACATGTCTCGCCATCTCTCACGATGGTTCGGAGACGCTTGCTGACGATCAATAAAATCCCGCGTGTCGCGCGGCCAAATTTTGGCGAAACAAAAAACCATTATCAACGAACGAAACACCGGAGAATTAAATGCGCGATAGAATTGTTTATGTTAAAGAAAGTAGATGTTAATTTTTCGAAAATTCGCTTATCGTGAACTCGCGACGATAACAAACAACGCACGTCCACGTGGCTTCCGCCGCACCGACTGCCGGTAAAGCTTCCTACAATCGATTGTAAAGCGACCGGTGTGTCCCAGTACCTCCAGTAGGTTCTGCTCACTGGATGGCGCCTCCATGTTCTGGTAATTCTCTGGTACGACCGAACCGGCGGTGCGGCAATTAACGTTGTTTCCTTTGTTCGGTTAGTTGTTAACAAAATTACGAGAGATTCAATGTTTAATATAATTTCTCTTCTTCTTTGTGGATTATCGTGTTTAAAAATTTCAATGTGATAGTTTTAGAATTCTGACTTCAAACAGTTCTGCAATTTCACGTTTTAAATGCGATTCTGACAATTAGATCCGAAAAACTGAGAGTATTCGCGTTTGAACTGTTGTGAGAATAAAACTCGGGAGACTAAAGTTTAAAAAAAATTCCGTTTACAAAGAAACAAAGAAACAGATTGTCGATTGAGAGTTGAGAATTTTCTAGTTCCGACCGAGAGCTTGAACAAGTTTCGGTCTCGCTAAATACGCACGTTACTTAATCTCGAATTGACACACAAAATAAATAAAAACTTTCTAATCCACGTTACCAGCTTCGAAGTTTGTATTAATGATACAAATCTCTCGTTACTCTTTAAGCAGCGCGCGAGAGAACATCTTCCGCTCGGAGAGAGAGAGAGAGAAAAAAAAACGTCCGCTCGGCAGAGAGACGGTATTTCTTTCTCTCTCTCTCTTTCTCTCCCTTCGGAGCTCGTGTTTAATAAATTATTCCACGTTGACTTTAATCGCTTCTCACGGCAATCAATTTCACGGACGTGATGAAATTTTCAAACCGCGAAAATCCGGTTACCTTTTGCCAGAGAAGTTTTCTTTAATCTTTTTTTTAGTTTTGTTCCTTTTATCTCTATCGTGGATTATCGCATTTAGAATATTGTCCGCCTGTTCTTTATTCTCTTTCCTCATTATATCGCGTGACACATACCGATGGTACGAAAAAGCGCGCGGGATGGCGACTCTCCGCGCACCCGCGAGGGCCGCCGCTGCGCGTAATTATCGATCTCGAACATCCGGGGTAAAAGTTGGGGGGACGGCCGAACAAAAGACGTGGAAAAGAGCGCGTATGCCGATGGCGCGCGCTCCCTCCCGCCTTTTCTCCGGCGCTGTGCGCGATGCAGCCTGTGATCGCTCATGCGGCGCAATTAAGACCGGACCGGAAAATTCTTTCGCGAGGAGGAAGCTGCGAGAAGATCCGACAGTTCAAACGCTCCAGTTTCCCAGGAAACTTTTTTCGTCTCTCATTGAACGTGGGATTTAATTAAAGCTCGCGCGCGCGCGCGTGAATGGCATCGTATGCGATAGAAAATCTTGCGTTTTCAGAGACGCTGTTGGAAAATTGCTCGTATTCTATAGATTTTCGTATTGGCAATAGTAAGTTTGCGATACCGTTGTGCGCGATAGATATCCACGCGTAAAACGATACCTGCTGCTGCCGTAACGACGACGCGATATATATATGTATTATATGAAATTGCTTTAGAGTTTCCAGGAGAACCGTATTTCTCCCGGCACGGGGAATTAATCCCTCGGGGAATAATGTGAGGAATAATTAATTTTTAATCCCCCGAAGCTGTACGTAGATGTAAGTGTGCGGGCGTAAAATGTTTCTAAACTCTTTATGGAAGATGAATGAATGGGTTCTATTCATCCGACGCAAAACATTAATGAAAGTCATATGAAAGATACATGTGTACCAGTCGCTCCCGGCGCTGTGTATGTGTGTGTGTGTGTGTATTAAGTTGTGTATTTTTATCCCGCCACGTGGATGTGATGTATCAAATATAGAAGAAGATTTTTTTATCATTTTTTAGAACACAATCCTTTTTTTTTTTTTTTTTTTTTTTTTTACGCGCGCGCGAGTGATACGCGCCGCGAAAAGCTTTCAGGGGAGGAGGTTTCACGGACTGCTTGCGAACAACTGACTTCCATTACTTCTCACTCGCTGACCTAATTCGCCGTCATGGTTCTCAGCACGTTCGCGAGTCGAATCGAATTATTTATCAGCAACGGTCGGTACAATCGGTTTAATATATCGGCTTCCGCCGAACATTCTCCGGTCGGCTCTTTTAGGATCCGACCGCGTCGGAGAGAGCTGCATTCGGAATAAATTATTCCTTCGGGAATTACGTCGAACGATTGACCGGGAACGATTTTCGCGAGAAGCTGTGCTTGCGATATCGAAACCGTCGCCCGCCGTTTTCAAGATGCACTTCTCTCTACTGTTTCATTGTTCTCGTCGCCATTTCCCGAGGACTCGTCCGCCGAGAATTACGTCGCGTAATTTCCTTATATTTCGCCCACGGGGGAATGTTTCCAGATCGTCTCGTTGTCCTCCGGCTGTTGAGGTTCGTATGCACTTACCGTCCTTAACCCACATGACGCGTTTGCTAGGCTCGCACGTGGCGCCCTTCGAGCATCATGTTTCTCTCTCTCTCTCTCTCTCTTTCGCGCGATAGCACAATCGATACGCATTATCGTTCCTCTCTGGTAATGCGAATCTCCGTTTTCCACGGATTTGCTTTCTATTTTCGGCCGATTCCGCGATGAAATTAATGCCTTGTGTGTTCGCGACGTTCCTTTGTGGAAAGGTGAAAAATAGACCGCGAGAGAAAGAGAGAGAGAGAGAGAGAGCGCCATCTTTTCCACTCGCGTATTTTATGTTGTTTTTTTCTTCTTTTTAAAGTACCGCGCGTAAAATTGTCATGTAAAATAAGAGGGCCAAATTAGATTTACGTACGTTATGCATTCTAATCGCTACCGTATACATAGAGCGCCGTTGAAACGCTCTGATCTCGACACGGTACAAAGCGAAAACGGCGGCGCGCGGTAACGCGCGGTTCACTTTTGCGGACGGCACCGCAAATCTGTGTCACGAAATAGCGCGCAACGGAGCAAAGGTAACCGCGGCGACGAGCTATGCACGGGATCGGTTTCCCGAACTGCGTTGTTTCGAGTGCCGTTCGTTACCGATCAAAGCCGTCTATCGACAACCCCCCTGTGGACACAACTCCCTCTGTTGGAAAAAAGCCACAACACTCCCCGCGACGAGATCGAACGTCTCTATATCTCTTTCTCTCTCACTCTTTCCCTATCCGTCGTCGCGGTCCGAAGCTTTCTCGCGACAAAGAGCAAACACGACCCTCGCCGTTCTTCGAGCGGTTTTCGCTCTTCATTCCCCGCGCGTCTTTCCCGGTTCGCTTGAGGCGAGTCCGCGGTCCAAATAACGGGTCAGGCTCTCGTTGCGCATCGCCCACAACTCGAAGCGACTATGTCAAGAAGGAGGGCTATTGAGAAGGAGATGAACACTATGCGACAGACCGCACCCGTGACCTCGATGCATTCAAATTTTCCTGATCTTGTTCTCGGGGCTCTCTGCGTGACGTCCCGGGGCGATCTCACTGCGCGCGAGAGCGCTTTTCCGAGAAAGAGAAAGAGAGAGAGAGAGAGAGAGAGCGAGCTCGCGCCAAACGTGCGGCCATTATCCGCGGTCAAAAGCTCCGTCGATTCTTTCGTGACCGCGAATATTCCCGCGGGCTCATTTGCTCCCTCCTCTCTTCCCCCCTCTTCCCGGAGTCTTTTAAAACGGCGCAAACTCCGCGTCATCGTGACTCGGCAGTTCGCTTAAAGTTACTCGTTATCTGATACGCGATCATTTCTATCGTTTCGCAAAAAATTCTGCAAAGATAATTTTCAATTCGTGCTCGAGAGAGATAATGTAGCAAATTTATTCTCTCGTCGTTTGTTTTTTACTTTACTCTTTCTTTGTGGTCTCGTTGTATAATCTTCGGAATGAAAAAAAAAAAATTGTCGACACACAATGGTCTTAATAAGAAATAAGTAGTAGGAATCGATCACTGCGCGGAAACCCCCTTTATCGTTCATTATCTCTGTCGGATGCAGAAGGCGTATTGAGAAGAAGGTGCGCTACTCCCTCGCGATCGCTTCGAGATTCATTTGCTTTTTCCGTTCTCGTTCCCGCCCAAAGTGGACGATGGAAATGGCGAAAGGAGAGGAAGGCGGAGTAGAGGAGAGAGAGAGAGAGAGAGAGAAGAGCAACTCGGTGCCGGCATAATGGCGAGGAATCCTCGAAGGAGGACCGTCGCTGATCGGAAACCACTTCACGAAGCGCTCTCCGGAAAAGTAAATGAGAGAATCGCGTCGTAACGACGTGGAGGGAATCTCGTGGCTTCTCGTTATACGAGCGTGTAATTGATGTCGCGCGCGATCGATAGGAATGCCGCTTGGCCATTATGCAATACGTATAATATCGATCCTCTTCCCGAGCGATTCGCGTGTGGTGATACGCGCCCGATTCTCGCAGCAGTGGATTTCGAAAGCGTGATTTGATATCATTTTTAACCGTAATTCTTTACACGAGAGATTTGAGAGAGAGAGAAAGAGTGTGTGTGTGTGTGTGTGAGATTTATCGCGCGGCAATATTCCGCTCGGAAGTCTTGAAGTCTTATTCGACCTTTTCTCAAGAACCGCGCGCGCGCGTTTCTCCATGTTCGTCAAGTTGTCTGTTTCCACCGCCGATGATAAATGTTCGCTCGTGCCAATAGTAATTTCTCTAAAGTACGAGAAACGTGTGTGTATATATGTACTGCAAATTGAAAATATTCTTTTTGGTTCAATTTCTTTGAATTCAGTTTCCGTTGCAACGTAATTTTCGCGTAACGGGTTTTTTTTTTTTTTTGTTTTTTGTTTTTTGAGTGACACACGATTTGATGATATTGCTGTACTACCTATTTGCGCAAATATTTGCGGAAGATAATCGCGAAAGTCGCGTTATAAAAATTAATCGAATCGTTCAATAACGCGCGGACGAGGCAGAACGTTTGTGAACGAAACACGCGAAACGTTTGACGATAACAGTTATTTTCTCATAAATTGCTAAACAGAAATTTCTCGTTACGGTCACAATTTTGATTCCGATATTACGCGATTGATTATTATTTATTGCGTCAAAACGGTATTGCATATTATTTTCCCGCGAAATTGAAATTCGCCGAAAAAAAAAAAAATAGCCTATGGATATCGAGTATATAAACACGAGTTTAAACATTAAACGCAGTATCCGCGCGGCGTGTGTTGTGCCGCAGTTGTTGTAGTTGTTTGGTTCGAGCTAGAATTTCCATATTCATTGTCCACACGGCATCTAGAACTAATGTTTGCATAAAATGTTATCAAGCGTAAAACACGTGCGCGCGCGAGCGTTTCTCTCGCGCGCGCACGGTTAAATTTATGAGATACCGGGAGTAGATTATCAATTTTCGTTTCTGAAAACGGAAACCGGCCGCTGGAAATCGCATGAAATAATTTCCACGCGCGCTCGACGCAACGGAGCGGGAGCTTTTCATTAAAAATCTGTAAATTAAATGTTGCGTCACAAAGCGTAACTCTCTAATGCGGCCGCAGTGAACTCTCCGCAGTCGCTTTGTGTATATAGAGAAGTTTAAGTGATATTTATGCCGACCTTTTAAATGCCCGAGAGATAAAGAGAGAGAGAGAGAGAGAGAGAGAGAGAGAAGAAGAGAAAGAGAGAGAGAAAAATTACATGGTTGAATAATCCTGATAGTCGTGCTGAGTGTTTTTAATACTCTCGCGAATTATCTGAATTAATTTCTTGTTTATATAAATTTGTGCAACAGCACAAGCGTGGATTTATATTCCATTTGTATCTTTCTCTAAATCGTCATAATGTTGCCTCAAATAAAAACAAAAGACAAAAATTTAATCCGAAAAATGTAATCCGTCTCACAAACCAAGTATCATCACATTGCGAAGTTCAAATGCAAATTGAAATGCAACTCAATTGGAAAATAAAATACATATCAGATATACATATATATAAATCTAATCAGAACGTATATCCTTTTTTTGAAAATTGCTTTTTCTCTTCATCACACGATGAAGGCGTGTAAGGCCGGCCTTTTCGCGATCATTGTAATATAATACGAAACGCGACACGACGTGACTGGATTTCTGCCGCGCGAATCGACATGCAAATACAGTGAAATATCAATAGCAGGAAATACGTGTAATATCGCGTGCTGACACACATACGCTCTGTCTCTCTCTCTCTCTCTCTCTTTCTCGCGATTATAATTGCACACACAAGTGATTCGACCCACGTTTCGCCTTTAAATCTCGTTTAAAGCTTTCATTCACGCTTCTCTCCGCATGAAAGCGCGTTTTAAGTTTTCCGGAACAGCCGTTGTTTTTTTTTTTCTTTTTTTTTATTTTCGCTCCTTTTTTCTTAATTAATCTCGCGTTTTGTTGTGAACGCGAGACTGGCAAAATCACACTTGAATAGTTTTCATAGTTTCGCGAAGTATTCCGCGATAATATACGTAACGATTATTACGACACCTGTTACAAAATTATATTATCATCGCCGCGGAGAGATGAATTATTACTTTCCGTATTTTTTAAATTGTGCGGTGCACAGGTAATCAATTTATCAAATACCGACGCGGCAGATGGTAGTGAAGTTACCCTCCTCCATGGATGAAATGTTCTACGTTCACGATTCGATCTTATTAGCGGTCATTAATCATCCGAGAAAAAGAGAGAGAGAAAGAGAGAAATCGTCAAGTAAAATTAAATACCATATAATAATTTTTAAGTAATAACGCGCGGAAACTAATAGATTGTGCGATTAGTGAGGGGGAAAGGGAATTGATCGGAAAATGACACGCGCCTCTCGCTCATCGCGAAACGGAAGATACATTTTCCCGTTGTAAGATATATCAACGTCTCTCTATCTCTCTCTCTCTCTCTCTCTCTCTCTCTTTCTCTCCGATAATAGTTTGATCGATATGTGGTTTTTAAATAAAGCGGATATAATTCGCTTTGATGAAGATATGATATATATCTTCTTCTTCTCTTCAATTATTTATTCTTCGCCTCGTGACGCAAACACGTGGGTGCAAATAAATGTCTTTTATAATATTTACAGAATAGATAATATAATTGTTGTGTCTCTTGTGGAAAGAGAGAAATCACTTGCTCACAAAGAAACTTCTAGTATTTATACGTGTGTGGGCGTTGTGTGATAAAGAAAATACGAAAATAGTGCAGGCGGAGCGGCCGCGCGTTGATGCGCCGTCGATGTGACGCCAGTGCATGGCGCACGTGTACATATATTTTGCGTAGCGGATTTTGCGAGCGGAGGAGGTATGGAGAACGCTGGGGAGAGGGAGGGAAAAAAAGCGAAGAAGAAAATCTTGGGGATTTAAGCGTTTCTCGCGGTGCAAACGTCAATACCGCGGCGACGCGATGTAGCGAGAGATAGAATCTACGCAGGCATTGCGACGACGACGAAGAAGATTCAATTAAGATTGTCGCGAGAGGCAGAACGGCATTAATGAAGGCGAGCGAGAGGCCTTCGAAGGCTCGTCGAAGAACGTTAGAACTCTCTCTCAAAGAAGTCTCTCGGGGATGTAATGTCGTTTATATATAAATATATGGAAAGACGTAAATTATCATTTTGTGCTCTGACATTCCCGTAAATATATACATAGTGTATTTATGCGCTGGATGGACTTCACGAAGGCTACAAAGTTAACAATACAATACACGAGATATTTTTTTACGGACCTTTGAAATCCTTGCTTATAAGAAAATATAAGACTGGTATGGACGTATCAAGGTCCTTGGATTTCACGATCTTTCCATCGATAATCCACCTCGAAACGTTATAAGTAATATCGAGGATATCGCGAGAGAGAGAGGGAGAGAGAGAAAAAGAGAGAAACTCAATATTTAAAATATCCATCTTGCTTTTTATTGAGTTGAATTTTATTCTCAATTACAAATACATGTGCACGTAGCAGCTTGTGTTGTAAACACATGTTTCGAAGATAGTTGTCAATTTATCAACGCGACGTGGGCGTTTAATCGCTCGCGAAGTCTTCTCGAAACTCGTTGCTTCTGCGACTGCATGAGGAGTCAATGAAACGAGCGGCGCCACAGAATGTGAATTTGCTTTTCAGAACAATTTAAAAGCTCGCGAAAATGCACAACTGAATATTTAAGTTTCTAATTATCGAATCCAATATGTCGGATGTACGTGCTGTTATATAATTTATTTACTTTTACATTTTCCCTCTTAAACGTGTAAATTAATACACGTTTAAGAGGGAAATACACGGAAATTCGAATTAAATTCAATTCGAAAATTCCCTTTAGTTTATTTTAGTAGTACGTTGATTTCAATGCGTGTAGGTATTGTAAAATTGTTTCGGTTTTCTATTTTCATTGCGAAATGAGAGGAAAATTTTATACCACGTACATATTTCGCACAATAACGCGTACAAACGTAATACACGGCGTAATACACAGCGTGTCATTAACACGTATCATAAATTGTCGAGAAATTAACATTCCCATTACAAAGATTAGCGAGGTCGAAGGGGGTTAGTTCCGCGGTCGAGTGCGATGCATCACGCTCGGGGCTCGGAAACCGACAACACTTTGTCGGAACGAAGTCGAAATCGCGATGCAGTACGGGGGAGAGAAATAGGAGAGAGAGAGAGAGAGAGAGATAGTTCGGTACTACCCTCCGTTCTCGCCCACGTCGGCGCGGAGAGGTCGCGGCTGGTGGTAGCGGCCAGGGCCACGAAATTCCCGGGACATGCGAGTCGCGGGGACGCCCACGTCGTCGCGCCACCGCCTCTGGTTGCAGCTGCGGCGTACACCCCGCGCGGGGAAGAACCCGCGAGGCCTCTCTTCTCGTCGTCGTTCGCGCGCGCACTTCTCAAGTCCTTCACTGCAGTGTACGAGCGCGTAAAAAAAAAAAAAAAAAAGTTTAAAAAGCCGTCCTCAGACATTAGACAGCGACGGAAAGATCAATGCAAATTGCACATTACCTTCTGTGAGAGGGTGAGAAGGCGTATTTCGATGTATAATAACGAGCTGAGTTTGTTTCTAATGCATTTGAAACGTACTTCAAAATTTGAAGATAAGAGAGTTCTTTCGCGGTACATTTATCCGCTGTTTTTAGAGAGACAAATGCTGTTTCAGAGGTTTTCTTTTCTTCCTGCTGGTAGACATAAATAACATTGTACAAATGTGATACATGGAACGCGTATATATACATATATACAGTTTGATAACATCGTCTTCAATGAAGTTTCTTTGAGAATTTTCATCTCGGTTCTTCTCTCTCTCTTTCTCTCTCTCTCTTTTTCTTTTAATTGTAATGTGCGCCCGCGAGATATTGTACGTCGTATATTAAATTTTCTCTTTCTGTAAGAGCGCGAACGGAATTTTACCGTGACCGCGCAATAATAATGGGTGTGTAGGAACATAATAATGACAACGGCAGCGTGTGCACGCTTAAAGCTGTGCGGGACAAGGCGGAATGTCAAGGTCGCCGCGTCCGACGCTGAGCTTCCCCAGATTTTCCGGGAGCCTTTCCTGGGTAACCTTCGCCATATTTTCAACGCGTGTATCCGTTGGTATTAGCGCGACGTGGGCCATAACTCTCTCAGGCGGCTTCGCCAGATCCGCTGCTGCTCCGTTGCTTATTGCGCACAGAGTTGTGAAAAGAGTGGAAAAACCTCTGAGAATTCTGTAATTCATTGAGAAAAGTGATGTTGTTGCTGCAATAAAGCAAGTTGTTAAACCGTTGATGTAACGATCAACAAAATTCTGTGGGAAAAAAAAAAAAAGAAAAAAAAAAGAGGTATATTTGTTCACGCGGTCCTTTTACGAGGATACGCGGTAAACACGCGAGTTCTATATTTTCAAACTATTGAACTTTATTTGAGTAGAAAAACACACAGAAATTGGTTTTCGAAGGAAACACTCGTGTGTCTTCGTAAAATATAAATTTTGCGATTTTTTTTTTTTTTTAAGGCTTTGTTTATCATATTGGTATTTACTTAAAAAAAAGAGAGAGAGAGAGAAAATCTCTTCTTTCTTGAAAAGAGATGCACCTGCTATTGAACTTTAGAAGATGTTTACCAACGTTAGACGCGTAGATTCCAATCAAGCGCGCGGACACTCGTTTCGCAGACGATTTTTCCACCGTGAAAATATCTCCGCTCGACCTTTCTCTTTCCTTGCGTACTTAAATACACGACCTTAAATCATACACGTGTCCTTTTTGTAAGAATTCCCGGTTATTTTATTTAGATACTTAGACTCTCTCTCTCTCTCTCTCTCTTTCTCTCTGTGTGTTCTTCTATTGCGAGAGATCTTGTAACTTGCGAGGAGTTTCTGGTATGCGAACGAAGTTTCCGCGGTGTAACGACGTTGCTAGCAAGAGCGTAAAAGGAACTTCGTTCCTTCCTTCTCGTTACGATAGTCCCCTTCTAATCCTCTTTCCAATTCCTCCCAGTCACGTCGATGTCGCTTCTTTTTGGATGAGAAAGCGAGAGCGAAAAGGAAGGGAAGATCGTGTTTCTCTTACGCTTCGACTTTCGCGATGCACGTAAAAAGACGGTTCCCCACCCCTCCCCACGCCTTTTTTGTTTCGATGAGAGAGCAGCTTTTGCGGGAGGCTCTCTTCTTGTGTGCCGCGCGCGACTAATGATCTTTTCGATTGATCGACTGCATCATCCCTGCACGTTATTTCGCGCTGTATTTTGCAAGCGTTAAGACGATCTCTGAATTTATAAAAATAGAAAAAAATGACAGTTTTTCTACAAAAGATATTTTTTCTCTCTCTCTCTCTCTCTATCAACCGATTAATAATATTATAGAAGAGGACACAGCTGTTGTCCGAAATCTTTCAAACAGGATATAAAATAGGACGTGAGACGCGAATCTCTCTCGGAATCTCAATTAAACATTTTTTGCAATCCAATGGAAACATTAATCCCGTCATTGACAAATTTTCGACGATTTGCGCGATACAGAAATACGCGCAAACGTGTATCCGCAGACGATTGTCGTCACAACGAGTCGAATTATCTCATCGAGATTTATCGACGGCATTAAATCCCGGAGCTCGTGCTCTCTGGAATGTTGTGCTGCGCAAGCTTGGCGCACCAGAATCGTAATTCTTGCGAAAGGATCCGAACGTGCAACCGTTTCGAGAGAGAGAGAGAGAAAGAGAGAAAGCTCGCGCGCGCGTTTGAGAGTTGCATCGGAAATTCGCGTCGTTTCCAAATGTCGATCGATTTCTATCGGATTCTCGGAAGATGTAGCAACGGCAATCGCCGGGAACGTAAATATGTGTTTCCCGCGTCGAAGATCTCTTAAGAGAGACTTGTGTGTGTGTGTGTGTGCGCGCGCCAGCCATTTGCGCTCTTGTTGACATTAAGTGCGCACATAAACGTGCAAGTTCGCCGAACAACAATGAAAAGTTAACGCGCGTTAACGTACACACGTTTCAAAAAGAAACGAGGAAGAGGGGGGGGGGAAGGAGAAATATATTCACTGAAAATGAATTTTTAAATTCAATTCTCGAGTCTCTCTCGATTGCGCTCGAATCGCGGACATAGCCGTAAGAGTAAAGTGTGTGTTGTAGCGCTCCCCGTGATAATTTGTTTTTCATTCCCCGTGCCTCGCTAATGGTATTGCGTTACAATACAACGCGATCGAGTGATATATCAAACGCGCGCACAACGCAGCGGGGAGAAAATTTCTCCGATAATTGAATTAAGCGCAACTGATGTAGTCATCGCAAATTAAGTGTTTATTCCGCGCGAATGATGATGCGAGTGGATTCGGTTTTATATCGGTGGATATATCGATTTCCATACGCGCGCGCGCGCATCGATAACGCGCACGTGAAATTGGAGACTTGCATTTAGCACGCGCATTGGAACAACGTAAGTACGTCTGACGTACGACGTAACATACATACACGTTTCAGCGTGCGTTTCGCGCGCATCGTATCTACCTGACATTTCTCCCCCCCCCTCTCTCTTCCCCGTTCATTGCTTCGTATATGATTAGCGATATATTACGATAGTGCGCTAATATTCGCTCGATGTTCTCGAGGATGGAAACAATGGGCTTCACCGGTGTAATTTACATTCGCGCACAATATTCGGATTCGATGAATAACTCGACGGGTGTAATGCAAGCTCGATCCCGGCTTGGTTCTCGAACTTCGTTGCATGCGCGCGCGCGAGGTCGCACCGAGAGCATTTGCAAATGCAACTCCCCTCTCCCTCTCTCTGTCTCTCTCTTTCTCTTCTCAATATCGCCTTCGAAAGAATTTAGTGGCACGTGTGCTCTCTGTTGTTCGCGCACCTACTTGCAAGTTCATTAAAGTAAATTCCCTCTCCCTCCCCTTTCCCCTAGGTAGGACATAGGAAAGCGGTGGTGCAGTGCAGGTGTCGCGTAATAAGTAGTTAAAATTCACTGAATAGTTCGAAACTCAGTGGAAGGAACTACAGCAGCAGTCGACAATTTCGCATTAGATACCTACGGGAACGTACAAGACACCAGGAGTTTTAATACGTTTCGTGTATCTGAGAAAATGTGACACGGTTTGCAAGATGTGTCAATTTTACAAAGGAGCGCCATTCTTCGGGGGGGGAGGGATGATCGATCGTTTCGGGGATGTGTGCCGCGTATTAAATGCGCCGTGGATTTGTTGTAGCGCGTTATTACACATCTCGCACGTGACGACATATTGAACGCGAATATATATGTAT